>JBBELK010000419.1:0-298422 GCA_037783545.1 Henricia sp. BOLD:AAB3569 | reverse complement strand
ACACAGGGCCTTTAAAATCAATTTACTAAAAATAATTTCACATAATACTGTGTGTATATGGAGTGTTTTCCAAAAATCTGTACTATGCCGACACTTTTAGTGAGGTTTACTGTACATTTGTGTCAACATGACAGTGAGCACAACACACTCAAACTCTCCAAAAATTCCAAACCAAAAACCTCTGGCACTAGACTGCTGCCAGGGACTTCATAATAATATCGACCTTATTATTAGGTGTTTTAATCCTGACAACGACCCCGTTTTGAGCGGCAATCAACTGATCGGAATGCTATGCTAATCTTGTCTGCCAGAATTCTGACCAACAAGTGGTTTAATGTGCAATGACTTTGATTCTTCTAACCTGAATTACACTTTTTAAAGATCTGCCTGGAGTTTTAAAAAACATCGAGTACTTAAAATTTAGTTGCTTTTAAAGTGTAAATGGGGGACTGTAACAGATTGCGATGCACTTTGAATTTATCTCGTCTTGATTATGATGGAAAACCTTAATTCTTCACTTGCAAATGGAAGTGCAATTTAGAAAGTCACATACTATACTGTTGTTGCTATGTGGTGCACACCAATGCCTAGCAACCGACAGCCTGGTTGCTTTATGCCATTCTCTCCTACGGTGAACACGGTATTGATTCTATACTTCTCACCTGCCGCGTACATCACATTGCAACAACAATTTCGTCTGGTCAAGTGGACTCTGCAGCGAGGGTCTAAAGTTAACCACACTGCTCACAAAAGTACATTGTAACACTCAAATGAAATTTTCCCCAAACATTTTGTGGCCTTCAATGTTTTTTATGTTTTAAAACACTGCACTGTAGGACCTACATGTATCATGAGTTAAAAAGGGTCTCGGGGGATCACCCTGCCTCACCAATCTATAGATCAGAATTACTGTACGAAAACCATGTTTTGTGGTAAAATCAGTATACACATGTATGTAAAGACCTTTTTACACTATGAAAAATCTCTAGGTTGTACACAGGTCCGACCTACAATGTATGTTAACTTTTCACACTATAACATGGCACTGACCCGTGTAGAGCGCTCGACCCTTGTTGAAACTAAGGTGGGTTGAGAGCTCTCGACCTGTGTTGAAAACCACAGTCTGAACGCATCTGGGTTAAGTTTGGACCCGTGTAGATTAGGGAGCACGGCAACATCGCACTGTAGTAATGCTGCAATGTGGGGGATTTTTAGATTTAACCTGTGTTGACGGTCAGCTGTGTGTGTAGTGTGAAACGATCGCACGATACACGGGTCGAAACCTTACACGTATAGAAAAAATGCCGGTGTTGTGTTTAGTAGTGTGAAAACATAGCCGATTGGACCCGTGTTGAAATTTTAAAAAGTCTACATGGGTTGGAACCGTGTAGATTTCGACACGTGACGGACATTCATAGTGTGAAAAGGCCTTAAGTTAGGCCAATTTCGGTTGAACTGAAGTTGGACCGCTTTTAATACAGAGTCTGGACATGTCAAAATTCAACTACTCTTTTTTGACAGATGAAAGAGAATCCTACAAGTAGCTCTTAGTCACATGGAGGGTGCGTCATTGAACGATTTAAACGCAATAAGAGCGTTGGGGGCAGGGATGACAATAGATCTGCCCATTATGCATCCCGATCCATGCTTCAATTTTGAGTGTAGTCCGTGACCTCAGGGTACCATACTTGTAACTCAAATGCTATGATCCATTATCCCTCCATTTATTCCATTTCAAACCCACTTGACACTCCTACAGTCAGAGTACTGTAATTTAGCACCCGAGGGACTAAATCCTTTCAATAGTAATTTTGAGAGTTGTGGACTTCTAAATCCCCAATTCTCAAACTTAATTACGTGGTCAGCACATGTTGGTCTGACAAAGTAAGAACATGACAGCCTGCCTGAAAGACAGTAAAGAAAATTCTGTAAAATTGGCACGTTTTTAAGCACTGCAGGGGGACCCCACACATTAAGTACGATAAAAGAATTACACTATATAAAAGAGTGATTTTGTATAATCGTCTGTGTATTTCTATAAACAGTTCTAAATTACAGCCAGGTTTTTTGAACAACAGACAAATGTAGCACATGACAAGGGATTAAGCTTAAAAATTTATAGGCCTTTAAATTTGCACCGGCAGCCATGACAGGGGGCAGGTTTTCACATTTAAATGTGACAATACATGTACCGTATTTTCCTGCGGATAAGACGCTCGGCGGACAAGACGCAGGACCCTAAAATGACCCAAAAAAATTCAAACGTCAGCAGACAAGGCGCACCGCCGCATAAGGCGCAGGTTTCAAACCCGGAAGTACCGGTAAGGGCAGGTGTTTTCCCGCTAGCGGCCGCCGGACCGTCACATGTTTGTATATGATTTATAGCAAGGTTCATGAAGTCAGTTACATGCATCTTATGTAGATTGTTTTGAAAATAAAGTTTATGTAACTTAGACATAATAAAAATACCTTTGAAGGATGTGCATAATAAAGAAAAATCTCGAAACATTTACGGAGAGTTGAAGACGTCGATGACCAAGTCCGCAAGTCAACAAATTCACCGGTTTCTCCGACGGCAGCCGCACAGTGCACAGACTAGTGCACAAAACACGGTAAGTATGAAGGCACATGTACAAACTGTACAGTGCCTTCACCTGGGACGGCCTGACGCATGTGCTATGTACGATAACAGTTGGCCCAGTCGCTCCATTACGCCCACGGCGATCAGTTGGCTAGTTTCAGTGCACGTGGTGACTTTTAAGCGCAAAAAGCCGGCCGGATACCTTGCGTTTCGTCCGTGATCCGATCACGATAGCGCTATAGCGCACGTTATGCAGTCGCATCACAATTAAGGTGTACGGGTTTTGCGATGCGTTTCGATGGCGATGTGGTCACGATTTTGTGTAGGCCTACGTGTCCTTCGAAACGCAATCGCGTCTGTGGAATCGCAACGGAGTCGGAACGCAAGGTGTACGGCCGACTTCAGAGTACATTTTTCAGCGATTTCGATCTTACTGCCCAAAATAAAATATATAGGCCCTATGCCACACGTTTTAAAGGTATTTGATTCCCTTTTTATTGTACTATCGTACATGGCTTTTGTCATGCGTTCGGTCCCATCCGATTCCCGAATAGGCCTAAACTAAAACCACAAAGGACAGTGGCACAGAACTTGACATGACATTGTAGGTACTGCAGCCGATCTCACGAAAGAGTGCGCAGCTTGCCTTTAGAACTGTACAACCAAATATTCAATCACCATCGCACGCACCCTGACCATCTTGACACGACTGCCGCTTTTGCTATTGTCGCCTTTCAAGTTGCCGAATGCCGATATGGTAAGCTCGGCCCCCGAAGGCACTCATGGCTGCTTCACGCAGACCATGCACAGACCGACAACCAATAGGGAAGCTTTTTACATACAACCCGTAATAACACCTCCAATCATTTGCGGGTAATTTAGCGCTCGCTGTCATGCATGCAGCTGGGCTTGAAAGGGCGCCCTCATTTGATGACGAAAAGTTGGGCTTTTGTTATGGGACATGTTCAGTGAAAAAGCTGTTTCTTGCTTACCTTTTGGGCGTGTTTTATGCAGATACATGTACCCGTCCTTAATCGGTTTCTGTCTGTATGACCATGGTATGACGAAGAAATGCTGTAAACCAGCGTCCAAAACAAATTTGCGTCCGCAATTCATTCTCTCGGTCTTTGCTGGGCTGCACTCCCGGCGACCAAACTGCCCAGGCGACGATCGAGTTCTGTCCCATTTTCCCGAAAATATTCTACATTGCCTATTTATCAATTCCATTGTTTTTGGGCAAACATTCTAAAAATGCAGGCAAACTTTCTCAAAATGCAGCCAAACTAATTGCAAGATTTCCGATCACACGACCGGTTGCAAAGTTTGATGCACGATCAGCAGCAAAGTTTGAGAGACTATATAGACTGAGTAGGCTTATCAAAATAATCACACGCACACCAAATAAACTAGGCCAAAGCTTCTTTTAATGTATCACATTGTATTAAATTGAGCTGCCAGCAGCGGCACATCACAGAAACCACCACAGAGCACAGACAATGTAATACAATACTCCCCAAGTATCAATGGCCGGGCAGTGAATTCCCTCAAAGAGGAGCCGTTAATGTCGGCACTTCTAGAATAAGTGGACACAAAAGACGCATCCACGATCTTTTCTTGTTCTTCTTTCGTGGTTTTTGCTTTCGGAAACCATCCTTTTCATACGTTTTCAAAGTTTTCATACGTTTTCAAAGCTTTTCATACTCTCCTAGAATAAAACAAAAAGGTTGTTATATTTTTTAAAAATAGGATACGCGGTGATCATCAACAAAAAAATCAATCGTCAGCAGACAAGGCGCACCGAAAGATAAGACGCACCGACGTTTTGGGGGTCTAAAAAGTCAGATAAGACGCGTCTTATCCGCAGGAAAATACGGTAGATCCACAAAGTGCCTACTCACGCATGACAATGTGACTGGCTCCCGTCATGGCCACCCATGCAAAGTGTCTATTAACACTGCAGTTTCTTGTTTACTTTTTAAAAGAAAAAAAGACGAGATAAAATTTACACTTTTATGACCAGTTTCAAAAGCCTTATTCGTTAAAGATTTGTTCAAAACAAAAGGAAAACTGAAATATTTTTTTCTTCAAATTTCTGGAGATGTGAAAATCGACAGTTTTGTCAAAACAAGATGACAATTAAATAATAATTTTTCGTTCAGTAGCCAATATCCTATGTACTTTTAGTGTGACTTTAACTTAAGGGTACCAGTATGATTCACCGTCAATTGTAACGAGCGCCAAAATTACCGGAGAAAAAAACCACTCAACGAATGATTGTGATATGAATAGCTGGGTTGTGTACACACACGGCTGTACCATACTTCGAGTGTTTGTACAACGGATGAATGGACGCAAAAGTACATTTGCTTTAGACGGTGGTACATCTAAGGTCAAGACCAATTAAATTTGCTGAGGGATTAAATTGTGTTGTGGCGTACTCCAATACCACGCATAATTAATGGACTCTGGGTTTTGCATAACTGCACACAGGGCATAATTATGATAAGAAATTTTGCATATCAGTAATTGCTGTGCGCTAATATTTAATATAAAGGCACAGGCTCGTCAGCAATGCGGCGTCAATGCGAGCGCGTCAAATTCGTCTCTCGAAATACGCAGCTCCATGTCTTTGCTACATGGAGCTGCGTGTTTCGTCGCACGAATTTGGCGCGCGCATTGCTGACGAGCCCCTGCCTTTAATGCAATATTAATATTAGTTCAGTGCTACTCTCAGTGTAAAAACCACCATCGAGCCATATAAGGGACAACTCATTTTGGAGTAAATACTTTACTCTTTTAACAAGTTGTCCCTTATGTTTCTTAAAAGTGGTTTTTACATACCAAATAAATTATCTCATGGTACAACAAATATCCCGATATCTTCGTTTACATTTTTCCCTGCCCACAATCCATGTCATATTTTTAAATATGATTACTGTCAAGGTTACAGAAACCACTAACTGCAGATCTGTTTACAGTCAACCTTGAATGATAATCAAACAAACTGCAATGGCTGATTACGTTTTGAGTACTTTCGCATTTTCTTTCCATTTGAGGGAGAGGGAGGGGGAGGGGATGGTTAAATTTCATTGACAGGGTGAGCATGTACCGGTAGGCAAACACGATATTGACGAATGAAATTTAATAACTAGAGTATAAGCAAGATGACAAGTGATTTTCACACTACATTTACTCACGGCTCTGACCCAGATAACTTTTCACCCAGGGTAGCTACATGTACGTACAGTGCACAGTGTGTTTTTACGGTTCAAAGACATGCAAATTGTATTCTGTCCGGAAAATCGAGGAGGCTGATGTAACATTTTATTGGTCAGTAACATGTATGACTGTCTCTTGTTGCAAGGCTGACTGCACCAGCTCTCATAGGAGCAATGAGGCAGGGTGCGCCACTTTGCCAGAAGTGCCTTCCTGAGCTCCTGCACTTCTAGGGCTGTTCTTGAGATGCACGACTCCAGAGGTCAGCTCATCCCACGCAGGTTTAATCAGGTTGAAAATTCAACAAAACTGGTTTTTTAAACAGCCCTTAAGCCTAGCGTACATCAACATTGCAACTGGAAGCAACTAGTGGCAACTGGTGTTTCCGGCAACTGAAAGCGACTAGCGGCAACTTAGAGCAACTGATCAGTTGCTTAAAAAGGTCGATGTGCGCCCACTTGCAACTACTGGCGATGTACGCGTACTTGCAACTAGTTGCTGCCAGTTGCTCGCGCGCGTGCATCTGATCACGTGCACGCACATCGACAGCAACTGCAAGCACAGTTGCTTCTAGTTGCAAGGGCAATGCACTCTGCAAATTACAGAGTTGCTGTGTCGATGTGCGCGCTCTGGAAATGTAGATATAGCTGGATGCTCCCAGTTGCCGCTAGTTGCAGAACTAATTAGTTTCTGTCGATGTGCGTGCTACGCACACATCGACAGCAACTGATTAGTTGAGTTGCTTCCAGTTGCAATGTCGATGTACGCTAGGCTTTATAACAGTAGGAATCTCTCCGAAACAGAAAATGTTGCATTTTATTACTATGAAAATCACTGTGTTCAAACAGGTCCACTTGGACCTGGAGGAATTCACTGAAGCATAACAATTTAGAGAGAATTTCTAAATCGATTGGTCAATCAGGGCCTTGTTACTCATAACTTCCCTGTATTCATTTCTGATCAAGAATCATTATTTTAAGAAAATTTCTTTTAAATTTTATAAAAAGATGTCATCTCGGGTGGAATCATTGCAACCACTTCTACATGTGTCTTACATTGAGTAAGGGTTTTTTTCTATCAAATAAAATAATAATAATGCTGGATACTTATATAGCACACATGTCCGCTCCTGGCGCTGTTGCCATTATTACCGCTGCCATCAGGAAATCACCAGAACCATTTCGCTACCTGGTGGCTACCTGGCCAAGGTGCACATGCAACCCTATCAGCAGTTAGATTGTTGCCTTTCCCCCTCACAGCTCCCAACATATCACTTGGGTTGACGAGGCAAATGAGATAAAGTGTCTTGCACACAGACACAAGCATGTTGGCAGGAGTGGGACTTGAACCCTTAACCCTTTGATCACAAGCACGGCTGTATAACCACTAGACCACACATCTAGTGGTTATTACGTAAAATTTTGGGATATTGCAAAATCCTGCATGGGCTTTTAAAAATAGGTATCGTGGGAATATGCACACAACAAAACTACCGAGTCATTCATTTCATTATTCCATTCTAAAAGTGATCACAGAGGCATAACGCGTAAACAGCAACGGTTGATGTGTTTTTGTTTCACAATAAGCGCATATCGTGCTTCCCCTTGATACTTACATTGAATTGGAATTTACTGCTTGTCTGAACCTGTACAGTACATGCGTCTTTCCATTAAAAACCCAAAGCAAGAGTGTAACATTTGAATGCTTTTGTTAAAAATTGCATTTTTTGTGCAATTTGTAAACAATGTAAAATATTTAAAATACACACATGCGTGTACATTTGTAATTTACAAACAGTTTGACGTGTATAGATGTACAGTACATGTACAGTTGAAGTCGGAAGTTTACATACAACTGTGTTAAAACTGGTGTGCTTTAAAAGCTTGCCTTGTCACTATTTTTGTAGCAGTCTTTACTAAAGTCGTGATTTTGTGGAATTCCTCACGTCCATGCAGTACTTAAAACATAGCTTGCACACCTTGCAATGGTTCGGGTAGTCCTGTTTACCATTTTGGGTGATGATGGTAGTGGTGTAATTGTATGAAAACTTATGACTTCAACTGTATATAAATATGGTCCCTATCCTAGAAGAAATACTACGGACAAAATTTTGGGATTTCGATTTGAGGAATTTCTTTTTTTTTAATGAATTTTTTAAGACAGGACTTCAAGACCCCCGGGATGGCCCCGGGGGAAGTTCCCCCACCCCCACATTATGTTTGGGGGGCTAAAAAATAATCTTCCGGGCCAAAAATAATTTTAGTCCCAAAACACATTCCTTGCCAGATGCCATAATCCGAAGTGGCTAAAAAACAAACAAACACTTGTAGCTTCTATTCCTTTGAAGTTCCCAGCTAGGCACTGCTCTCAGGCTAAGAACAGTCAAGGAGGGGATTAACCTTTCCAGTGGCCCATTAAGACCTTGAGAAACCAGGGGCTTTTCCTCCATCTGCCAAGAAGATGTCCTTCATGGTCTTCACAGCATATAAAAGTGACTGCAGCTGTTTGTTAGTGGAGTGTCTGCATTGGTGAAATGCCTGTGGTGTATTGTTCAAAGGTCATGGTGTGTTAAAACTCCTCCATTGTGCATTTCTGGTTAAATGATACCATATTTAGGATTTTTATCAATGAAATCTATGCTTTAAAACAGTTAAAGTCATAACAATCCTATTTGGAGCTTGCTTTGGGGGTTAAAACAAAGGTTTTTAGTTTTTATGCTAATGAAAATATGCATATTCACGACCAAGGTCATGATGTCACAAGAGGTGAACACAGGAAAATCACATTCAACTGTGTACAAAAGATTTAATTTTTTCTCAATTTTCCTGAAACTTTTGTAATCCATGACTGTTTGAGTTTATTTTACATGTTGCCTGCTGTAAGCCATACATGTATGACGAAACTGGGGTAGAAACTGCAGCAATTTGCCACAAGTCCAACTTGAAGTCTTGAAGTTTTTTTCTTAACTTTTCCCTTTTGTCTTCCTTACCCTTTTGTCTTCCTTACCCAAAACAGCGCCCTCTGTCTGTGGTTTATTTCAAAGTTGAAAAAGGCCACCTTTTATTGATTTTACATCCAAACGAACAATAGTATGCCTTGCTGAACAAGTAATCCGTCATTATGAAGCAAAGATTAGGCACAAAGTTGTTTAGCATGTCACAGGCCCTTTAAATGATACCAGACAAATAAATTTAGTTTAGTTTAGTTTATTTGTTAATTTATTTACAGCTTACACAGTAAGCACAGACCTTAACATATTTGCCATGTTGACACCACACATCGATTCGGCTTCAACTCGCCTTCAGAAACCGCAAAAGTTTCTACCTCAAAATATAATCCCACCACAGATGTTTATTGATTGCAAAGGAAATTCTTCACTTAAAAATGTTAATCCAGTGGAATTAGAGAAAAAGAGATCTTATTTATTATTCCAGTTACACAATATATACAAAGCACTAACACCCAATGTTTATTTTCAAAGGCTATTATGCTACAAAGTGCATGTACAGTCATGGTTTAGCTGAGGACTTCATTGTATTTTTGCCATCTGCCCATCACGTTCTATTGTGAGACCGAGCCAGTTTGGCAGAAAAGTTTAGAGGGATCTGAAGTACAAATATCCGATGGCTATGCGTGATCTATCAGTCTTTCCACACAGTAATGCCGGCGGGCAGAAACTAAATGCTCGGTGTAGACCATCACTGTGGTAGCGTATTTGTGAGCATGGGGCTGTGTACTGGCAGGAGTTCAGCAGAACCATGGGCAGAACTGACAACTTATTTTAGACCGAGAAAAACATAGCAGTTGGCTGTGTTTCTGGTTTTAAAGTTACGCGCCCTAACCTAGAAAATCTCACAGAGAGCCGTCGTCTTTTTATTCAAAAGGTGGTTTGATAAAGTGGGGTAAATTAACTGTTGTTGTGTTGTTAATTTTAAGACATCTTATTAGGCAACTAAAACCCTTTATATTAGCTTTAACTTTACTTTATCAACTTGAGATGAAAAAGAAGGAGATGCAGTTTTACGTCATAAAGGGAGGAAAATCCCTAAAATCTCCTGGGGGTGGGGGTGGGGGGTGGGGGGGGGGGGGGGGGGGGGGGGGGGGGGGGGGTGGGGGGGGGGGGGGGGAACCCATGCGGCCTAGAGGAGACTGCAAATGCATTCCACATACATATGTACATGTACATGTCCAGGAATTGAACCCAGGATGCAAAAGATTCACTATGCAGAGTGGCGCATCCTGCCTCAGTGGCTCTTTCCGTGGTTAGTGCAGTCAGCCCTGCCACAAGGCGTTCAAACACATTACTGACTGATAAAATATGTCACATCTCTCAGCCGCCTTGATCATTCAGTTAGAGTGAAAATTGGCATTTTTGTTTTTATTTTGAGTCATACGACCATATTGCCACATTAGACATTTGAAGGAAAGGGGGAGGGGGGATTGATACCAGTAGGTGCACTGCATAGCTGCAAAACACAATGATTTATACTACTTTTTAAACAATTCATGTTTGCCAAAGTGCCCCTACGGGGACACCAAAGACCCATTTTCAAATGGGGTACCAACTGTAGGGCACCAACAAGCACGTTTCTCCTCAACTGAAGTTCACCGAAATGAAATTATGTGTGACCTGTCGTAAACCTTGGTATGCCAGCTTCGCTAAAGTTTATTTGCAAGTTGTATGCCTTAATAATAGGCTATAATTTTTCTATAGGGCTGTCCCGCAATGGACTTTATTGGGGGAAAACTTAATTACCAAGATGATGGATACTTTTTTTTCTTGAAGTTACATGTACATGTACATGCACAATGAGTTCAATTTGTCACAGCTTTTCACAAAGCATTCACAAATCCCTGCAGGTTTGATGAAAAACAGCTTCAAAATATTAAAGCTTTACAAACAGATTTCTGGACAGTACAATGGAGGAATGCTGTAACAGGCAATCAGGGATTATCCTTAGTTGGCTACTGCTGGTCTGCAACAAGTATTCTGAAGGATAAGTGGTGGACAATGAAAGTTTATCTAATGAAAAGTGACTAATAACACCCTGTTTACACTTGATCACGAGCTCGGGAGAGTTGAACACCGAGCTCGCGGATCAGTTCTGGATCAAAAATTAAGTGTAAACGGCAAACGCTCTAGCGACCAAATTGGCCCCGGATCAGACCCCAAGATTTTGGTCTCCCGTATAGGCTACCAAGTCCCAAAAGCGAAGCAGGTTAAAATGGAACGAGGCTAATTTTTTAAATGTCGCTCTAGGGTGTTAATTTTATCATGGAGGAAGTTTGTTTCTTCCTCCATGATTCTACTGTATTTTCAACACAAATAGTGGCTGTATACATGGGTCGTCATTCGAACAATGCGAAAAGAGTGGTTGATCCCCTGGAGTACAAATTGTAGTGTGAAAAGAAACCCTGGATTAAATTTAACACAGGTTCTTTAAGTCAGAGTTGTGTACCGGTACTACGGTATGAAAAGAACTAATATATTTGTGAAAAGAACTAATACGTGGCAAGTCCACATATTTGTAGATGAACATACATGTACGGTACAAATTAATCCAGTCCACCATTCCAATGGTTCAGGGAAGATGCTTGGGAATAAATACATGTAGGCTTAAGACTTCCCCATGGATGAAATCAATGCCATGTGGCATGATTTGATTTCTCATTTCACTGGATATTTTCTCTAGAAGCTACCCCGGAGTGGGGGGAAATACCCTGGGGGGTCAAATGCTAAATTTACATTCACCCAGTAGATGAGGTTATAAATAGGCCAGGGTGTTATTTACACCACAATACACAATACAAAACACAAGGGAGAAAGCCAGTTACCAATTTGGAAAGAGGGTAAACAATGTGTAATGAGATACGAGTTCCATTTACTGGCTCATGGTCTTGGCATGCCTGTGGGAAATATGGTACAATGTAGGCCTAGAAGTTGCCAGTTCTTCAAAACTAGAGGGTACATGTAGGCCCTACATATTGGCAAATGCACATCACATAGGCCTACTTGAAAAATTTAAATTTTCCGTTTTCGGTCAGCAGTATTGTAAAATCAGTCCCTTAATTCAAGGTTTTTTTTTATGGTTCTGTGGTACATTGTAATGCATAGTTCCGAGTTTACCTAGTTAGCCCCGCCCCCGTGGATATTGTTGCTATGGGTCACACGCTATCGTCAAAAATGGCGACACACTACGCACAAAGCAATGGGACTTTCAACGAAAAGCACAGATTCATTGGAGAAAACTCAAAGGCATTCATGTTTCAGGGTCGACAGTTATCTTAGAACACACCGAGTAAAGGGCCAGTAATACAGAGATGTCATATCATGACATACGTGCTTTCGTACCTTTGAACAACGAAACGACCGGCCTTGAAACCAAAAATTCACCCGGATCGTCACATACAACACTGTACAAATTGTATGGGGCCGGCAGAACATATCGCGTGATCATGTTGTTGTGAGACAGTGCACTTTGACCTATGTCAGTGATATCTGCTAGCTCTGTTGTGATTGGTCGGCGGGTTCGATTGATTGACAGGTCGGAACTATGCATTGTGGGGTGTTATGGCCGAGCGGTCTAGTGCGTCAAACTCAAGTTCCTGCCAGTAGGCCTACGAGAATGTGGGTTTGATTCCGGGCCGCGACAGGTTGTGGCACTTGTGCTCTTGAGCAAGGCACTTAATCACACTTTCTCCATCCTTCGAAAGGGATGTAAAGCCGTTGGTCCGGTGTGTTATAGGTAACGCACTTTAAAGATCCAGGCGCTTTTGAGGAATCCTTGGTTTCAGTACCAGAAAGAAAACAAAAATGCAGTTTAGTTGCTCAAGTATACATTTTAAACCAAAAATCAACCTGTCATTTTTAATGTCCATTTATCAAAATTCTACCCGTCATGTTTTATTTTCCATTTCGCAAAATGCCCGTCTAAAATCACACATTGCCCGTCAAAAAGACGGGTGGATGGGTCGCTAAATTAAACGCTGCCGGGAGACCCAATTTAATAAATTTTCAGTTTTCTTGCTTAACAGCAATTTTTTGCCAATTCACCTATTTTATTGAGACCATTTAAAGCAATAAGCAAAATAAGCAAAACGTATTAACTTCTGAGGCAAAATTCGCTTACAAGATACATGTAAGCATGTGGACTATGCTTAGGCCTATATGCACATTTCATGATTTCAGCCAAGTTACATGTAGCACAACTTGATATCAGTAGGACCTACCACATGTACAGTAGTAAGTAAACTGACAGAAATGTCCAGGGCCTACAACAAAAGTTCAAAAAACTTGCAAAGTACACTTGCCCAAAATACGGGTACTTTCAAGTTTCTACCAAGCTGACTTAATTGCTCTGTCAAGCGGAAAACACTTCATCCAAGGCTGTTATTCAACTGGAATACTAGTCTGTTAGTTTTAGCTTTGTGTGCCAGGCACTTTTATGGGATCTCAGGCTGATTTTGTCATTTTATGTTTTCTTTACTGCACAATATTTGTACTTTAAACCTTTTATAAAGGTGTAAAAGTACAAGTGTTGGCATACAAGCATACCAGTACATACCTGCACTTTTGGGGGCAATTGTTGAGTTACTACCGTAGTATGTTGACAAAAAAACCTCAAAAGGTAACGTACAAGTTGCTTACAATTAATAGGAGTAAAAAAATACACTTTACGGTACATGTACGTTTGGACTTAAAGGCAGTATACATGATTTGTATCTCAAAAATGAAGTGCTATAGTCTTTGACAAAAACTCTGGATGCTAGGATAGGGCGACAATTTGTGTGTAAAAAAGCTATATTAAGGCGACACGCTCTATTAGGGCGACATTTTTTTAGGTCAAAAACCATTTTTTTTAATATACTGGATGCTTTATAGTTTATAAATATCCGCATTAATAATATTAGCAGTATTTTTTAGAAGACGGGCAAAACATTTGCAAAACAAGTTTCTAGAAAAGAAAAAACAAACTTTATATTGTTAATTACTGTAGATCTTAATATAGCATAGTACATGTACGTAGTTAATTAAATCCTGTCTACTTGGGATACCAAATTAAAAATATTTAATTAGCAATGCTGAATTAAAATTCTGTTTATTGGTATACATGTACAACTGCCTGTTATCATGACGCATACATTTAAACATCGTTAATAAGAGGTCCTTCAGACCTTGTATGTAGATTACCTTGTTATTAAAACAATGAAAAACAGATAATTAGGACCCAAAACTGTCCTCGTTATAAGCATAATGTTGTATTGACAGTGCTCTTATTATCAAGCTTCGACTGTAATTAATTCTGTAACAATCTGCGTGGAGGACAAGCCCATTGAATGTCCCATTGTGTTGCCAAAAATAAACAGGTTTGTTTGTGGGCTGAACAATGCTATTTCCTTTTATTAAAATAGGGTTCGAGTGGGAGATTATGTCAATATTTGTATTGAGGATGTCTCTCAGACAGTCGTATTGTATTTCTGAGGTAAACAGCAATATATCATAGTGTTACTGTCCACAGGCTTGGTCTGCATTTGCAACAATAAAATCTGGATACAAATTTGTCATGTCAAACCTCAAAAACATTGTTGAACTGAAACCAAAAACTAAATTCCCTCGAAAGCAGAACAACAGCGTTTATTACATGTATGTTGATTGGTAAACCATTATAAATAGTGTCATCTCCCTGTGTGATTGAAGGTATGCATGATTAAAACCAACCTGAGCAAAAATCAGCTCCGTACGGTACTTCGTCTAACTTTTGAGAAAACACTCAAAAAATGGTTTACAGTCACTTCGCCCTAAAACCACTTTGCCCTTAACCACGGTGACCAGAACCACGGACTGTGCACGAAGTTGTTTTGGGGCGAAGTGGCATTTGGGCGAAGTACAATGTACATGTTCATGTAGTGTTTGGACGAGTTGGTTTTGGGGCGAAATGGCATTTGGGTGAAGTGCTTCAGGGGGGAGAATGAATTTACGTTTCTCAAGACAAAAAATAATTGTTTTGCTCATTTCTCAAAGACTATAGCACTTCAGACAAAACCATTTCAGGGGAGGTTTTCTACCGTCATCCTGTTTATATTGTGTAAGTTATGTGTAAATCTGTGAACATTTCTCTTTCCTCGAGATACCAATCATGTGTTCTACCTTTAAATAAAAACTCTATTCAACTAAAAACTTTAACTTTAATTCTTCTAAAGGTTGGGTATTAACAGGATTTCACAGTAATTGCGGTTTATTGTGATTGGCTAGAAATTATTGGACCAATTGACAATTTCCAAAATAGTACTACATGTAGTAACCTCGTTCCAAATGTTGAGCTATTGTCTTACATCACACATGTTTTTAATTTGCCAATTTTTATCTCAAAAGATAGCACGGAGTTCCTTGTTTTCGATGACAATTTGAAATTCTTCCGTTGGGTTTTCTTCTGGTAAACTCAAGAACTCGATGCCACATGCATCAAATTTTTCCTTCGACCACAAATAATGAATTAAAAAAACAAACCATGCCCAACAGGTAAAAGTTCAGTGAAATTTGCATAATAAAGAGCAAGGGATCAATTTCACGAAGTAATCTGTTTGACCAGTTTTTCCTTTCTCTTTAATTTTAGGGTTGAAACTCTACACTCTGATGGGTGTCTAGACCTAAACCCTCCCAGCAGTTGGTCGGTCCTGATTGCTCCCCCAATACTTAGCCAAGGATTAACCCCCGAGGGTGTGATAGAAGTTACTACATGTACCAACTGCAAGAGAAAATCCCAACACATTTGCTTTTAGTCTGATCGTGAATCTGTCAAATCGTTTATGGATTGGGGATTTACACTGAGTCAAACTTCAAACAGGCCCGGTCAAGTTCAATGCACATAGCGCAGTGAGTTTATGAGCCAAAACTAAAAGCTTTTTATGTACCGGTACATGTACAAAAACCTAATGACACACAAACCAAAACCACAAACCTTTTATTTTAAATTCTTATGTATTTGTTGGCAATTTCACGTTTATAAATCTGGAAAATTTCAGGATTTTTTTCTTCAGGCTTAAAAGCTCATTGTATCATTTGCAATGACCCGAAATTTGACTTGATGAATTGGACTTTTTTTGGGAAAACTTACCGAAACTTACTTTTTCCATTTAAAGTCCAATGCGGACAGCCCATGACGTTTTCCTCTCAGTTCCGCCCGAGATGATATAATTTTACCAGAAAACATACCATGAAGATGAATTTTTTTAGGTCGTTTGTAAACAATTTACTTAGTTGGTTCGCATCTGGGTGGTCCCAAATGGACGCTGTGTACAGGCTGCATGATTCAGCTTTGCACACTTTCCGTAGGCAGTTAGGCTGTGCATGTGCACTGGACTGGTCGCGCACACAACCAGTATGAAGCGAGCCACTGAGTGAATATACATGTACGTACGCGACCGACTGAGAACAAAGAGACGAATTTAGAAAAAGTCATTTTGGAACTCCTCGTCAAGTGCGGCAAAACGCACATTGATTTTTGATGTTTTTGGAAAACGTGGTACATTTGACGGAGCTAAAATATCGTCAGATGTGTTTTTTTTACATGTCCTTTTGATTTATAATGGTTTTGTTCCCAGAATCGCTCATTAACAGATCATCTATAAGGCCTTTAACATTTCTATCTGGAACAAAACATTGACTAAACCCAATGCTTTCTACACCCTGTATTACAATAAGCTCAATAATTTCAAAAATTTTCAACAATGTTTGATATAAAGATAAGCCCACTTAGCCGTTTCCCTTTCGCATTTTCAATTGGGATCCTACCAAAACTCTGGCAGTTACACGTACAACAAAGGGTAACTGCACTTTTCCTGCCTTGTTCTCACAACAATTCATTCTGCTCTATTGAGCAATCATGGGTAATGGGCCATGTCATGGTGTTTGGGGAGCATCTGTTTGGGCCAACAATGACAATGAATACACTGATATTAATACCACAAATTGCATTTATTCAGGAGAAAAAAGCACACTGATGACTACATGTAGTACCGGAGGCCATTGCCTCTGTTGCCCCTGCTCTTGGCCTTTGGTGCCCTTTTCCAATTCTCCCATAGACTTTTTCATTTTCCAATGGAAGTGCCCTTTTTAAACTCCAAAAGACGACTCCAAAAACAGAAATGGCAGTGCCCTTTCAGTGACGAATTTCAAGCCGTGCTAGTACTCCTGAATAAAAATGCAACTGGTGTTTTGGTCTGCTGGGTATTTAAGCCATCGTGTGCTTCCGCTATACGTTTTTTCCCCATTTAAACGCCTTTATCTTCTTTTAAAATAGAGAAAATAAAACTTTAGCATTGTAGCATGACAATGGTCAACGTACTTTTCTAAAACTGTGTACTGGTATAGTGCTAAACCCATCAAAATCGAAAGTAAGACATCCCAAGGCCTTCAATTCTGGAACAAGGGTCATTTAAACCAACAACAGTGTGTGTGATACCATGGAGGTAGGAAAAGTACCATACTGGTACCAGTATTACACATGTAGGTTGATGTCTTTCCCATAGACGGAAATGAATCCCCACACAGGTGCAAAAATGTGCAGGTTTGCTGGCCAAAATAAATTGACTGGTGGCAATTTCACCAGGGACTGCAAAATGAAGAGTTACATATGTTTTTGAAAATACAGGAATAAGACCGTGTTTACACTTGATCCCGAGCTCGGGATCGAACACCGAGCTCGGGATCAGCCCCGGATCACAAATAGGTGTAAACGCTCTCGGAACCAAACTGGCCCCGGATCAGACCCCGAGATTTTGGTCTCGCGATGGCGGAGGGTTCGATCCCGAGCTCGGGATCAGTTTGCGGTTAGCTGGGCAATTAATCTTCCCTACATCCTGTTGCGGGCTAAAGCGCGCGAAAATTCCAGGGGAGCCCGCGCTCGTATTATGTACACGTGTACACGTATATATACACGCACACAGGTACCACTGGTTCCATGCATTGTGTGCAGGCATATATGCCTGGACAAAATGCATGATACCCCGACGCGACTCATGTGATGCAACGCTGAGAATCTCGATCGCTGGTGTCCGTTACGAAAACACAACGTACTACAAACGTAATTGGTATCCTGCATTCAGCAATCTCTTTTGCGTGTCCGATACAAACTTCACACGTTGAGAAAAAGTGTTTCTGTATTTCCTCTACTTTGTGAAACTTCTCTACTTTCTGCAACTATCTAGCGACACTTTGTCATTATCATACAGCTTAGTTTTTAGTTGTTATATCAAGGATTTCGGAGTGTCATTTAACGATTTCCGACATAGAATAAGTTGACACTATTTCGTCGTGAAGAGAAGTTGACGAAGACGAAGTAGCCGAGTCGAGTTGTCTTCGTGTGAAAAGATGGCAAACGAAGTTCGCGGGCGCTCGTGCAGCAACGACAAACTGGCGAAGTTTTTGGACATTTGGGCCAGCGCAGAAATAATGGCTAAACTGGACGGAACATCTCGGAATTCTGCTGCGTTAGCTTGACCTTTGACTGCAACTTCTGGCTCCGCGCTCGGGATCAACAACAGATATAAACGCGGCACTCGAGACCATTGCGGTTAACCTCAACACATTCTTATCAGGGGGTCAATCTTGATCCCGAGCTCGGGACCAGTGTAAACACGGTGTAAGTGTGGGGGCGGTGCATTTCAGTGTTTCCCCAAGAAAATTGTTAAAGCGTAGTTTTAAAATATATTTGAGATGGCATACGTTTCGCCATATAATACTGTGATACTGCCATGATACAAACAGTGGATTTCTGGGGTTTCCCCTTGGTTGATTGTACATTTCAGTTTCATTGTCTTTTTGTATCAATTTTAATGTCTGAGAGTTCAGAAAGCATAATTCTCTTAGAAAATTGTTGAAAGCTCTGAATGTGAAAGGGTAGTGGCCGATTGCTAAAGTGGTAATTTGCCAAAGGGGTAGTGCATGGCACCACTATAACGCTTTGGGGGAAACCCTGCATTTATAAATTATAGGACAACAGAGCTGATAATGTTTGTGGATATATAGGCCTACATATGCCTTTTTTCTTGATTTAGGCCAAGTTGAGTGAATGAACTCCATGCAGGAAGACAGTCACATATAAACCTAGGATGGCAGGATTTCCCCAGTTGTCTTTCCCAGGAAAACAAACCACATTTATACAGTACGGTTTGTCATGGAGGAACTTCCTCCATAGGTACATGTATGTACAGACTAATAGGAAACATCAGTTACATCACATTTTGCACAACGTTTATGGATCATTCTATAAATTTGGGGTCCAATTTTTCTGTCCCCGTTACATCTGACATCTTGTAAAATGTTGTAGTTTGTAAATTCAGGACATATTCTTTAAATGCTCTCTATTTCAAAGAGTGATTACTTAAAATACAATTTATAAAAACATGTTTTGAAGGCATTTTTAATGATACTTGTATGACAAATAGCAGTATGTCAGGTGTAACGGAGACAGAAAAATGTCACACGTTGGACCCCAAATTTATTAATGACCCTTATGTAGAATAAATTTAAAGAAATGAAATTGGCATAATTTTATAATTGACCAGCCCTATGACTACAAACCCCCTACCGAGACAGCCCACTAAACTCAGGTGGTTAAGTCATTTTTACATTAGCCTGGTTCCGGAGTGAGACACTGCAGCCCCTATGGGGAACTAGAGGTCGTCATTCATATCATAAGTGATCCCAGATGATAATTTGATTTTGATAACTGGGAGAGATCATTAGCATGCTGCTCTCACCAGCTGTGGCCAATTTTATGGTTGATTGATAAACAATGATGAGAATATGAATAACATTACAGATCTGACAAGTCAAAATTTCTTTATGTTGTGTCGATTCAATACCACATACATACATACAGAACCAGTACAGGCAAACAAAGGCAAAATGTACTCTTGAAGGAGTGTGTCCAGATCACATTTTTGAGCCCCCATTTTTCCCATGCTGGGTGGTGTCATCTTTTCTCCGAAAAAATCGAAGGAAGCTCCTTTAAAAAGCATAACATCAAGCCGTAGTTACAGATTTTTTTCTACCAAGACGACAATATTAAATTCAGGAGGTCGACTTTGCAACATAAATTATGTCAGACTCGGATCGGCCACCGGTTTTGTCGGCGATCGGCCAAAAAAAAACGTGTTTACACACAGACCGATCACGCAAATTTTGTCGGCCGACATGCCAGTCGACCGACAAAATCTGTCTGTGTAACCACGGCTTAACAATCAATGTTCATTTGGTGTAATGTTTATTTATATAGTCAATTTCTGTTTGACAATTTGGTCAGGGAAATTTAGTGGAGTAAACAAATTTCTGCTGTCTCACCGATGTGGTGACATCGTGAGACAAAAGATGAGTATTTGTTTTTATTCCGATTACCACAATGAAGTTTCATTTTACTTTCAAGGGTTTTATTGCTTTTTCTTTGAAACATTAATGCATGTGTAGTTTCTGGTAGGAAATGACTTTTAGCCAAGCAGCCTGGGAGCGTCAGGTTTCTGATTACCAGTAAGATCATTGAACTGAAAGTGTGGGTAGAATGGTTTGAGTACCATGGAGGAAAAGCAATTATTAAAATAGAGCAGGGAAAATTTGCTTTTTGCGTGTTTCGCATAAATAGGGTCTGGTGTTCCTTGCACATGCACACTTACATAGACAAATTTTTTGTTGCTATGTGGTGCATGCAGCAAGTACAGAATCAATATTGTGTTCACTGTAGGGGAGAATGGCATAAAGCAACCAGACTGTTGGTTGCTAGGCAAAGTTTTAAATGAAATTAGAAGGCATTTTGGGAAAGTGTGGCGACAAAATTTAGAGAGTTACATGTATCAGAGAAAGTTATCGCAAAATATAAAATAAAAAACTGCACTTACCAGAAGAATTTCTGCCACAGATGAGATGTTCAAATGGTTGAAAGATCCCCCACAAGTTCATATCATTAGCGATTCCATACTCCAGAGCCGCGATATCGAGCTCGCCGTCAGCTCGTTCGTAGTCGATGCACGCCCTGCAGAGAGTCTCAATGGCAAGCGATTCCATGCACGCAGCCAAATACACCGCAGCGTGTTGGTCAATTCGCAGGGAGACTTTGGTGTCGACCAGCCAACGAAAGAAGCGTCCAACAGGGAATGTTAGGCCTGAGCGCGCCCTTTTGCTCTCCTGACAGCACTCGGAGCTCATTTGGAAGAGCGATAAGGCTCGTAAAGCAGCCGCGAGGCAAACTTCGGTGAGAGGGGTTGACAGGATTAGCTTGATCGCCGTGTGAATCTCACTCTTGGTGCATTTGCCGTAAGCGACGCTCAATCGTTGCGCTTCTTTCGCCATCCTGACTAACGGTCGCTGGAGCAGATACGACAACCTCTGAACAATATCATGGGGAACGTTTTTGACAATCTGGGATACCCTATCCGACTGATGCAACACTCGCGCAATATGCCTCTCCCCCCATGGCACTTTATTCAGTTCCGTCAGTCTCTCGTGTCTTTCTGCGTACTCAAACTCGTCTGCGATGCTCGTATTGAGCGTGTCTAGGCTACCGCGATGATTACCGTCCCAGGTCAAACTGTGATTGGCCGGGCTGCACCGGGACACGGATGAGTTTCTTGACACGGATGAGTTGTGAGAGGCAGATGAGTTTGAGCGAGACTTTGATGAGTGACTCATACTAGATGAGCCGCCAGATTCGTACGAGGATGGGCTTTCCATTCGCTCAAAGGCAGAGTTCAAGGTACCGATGGCTGCCATCACAAAATGGTCAGTTCTCCCAAAGTTAAGTGTTCAGGCACTCTTGTTCGAAAAGCTGATTCCAGTGCTTGTCTTAAACTTAAAGTTGCCGATCTCTGGAAAAGAAAAAAATTGGATACAATAACACAAGTTTGTAAAAAGGTGTCTCCGAGCACATATTTAAGGAGCTGTAAAAGATTTTCCAGGAAATGTATTTTGTTTTTACCCAAGAATCACTATCCATGGGAAAAAAACAGGACATTTGCAATCTCCAATTTGGATGCATGTTGAATCAAGAAGGTTGGTGTAATCACTGCACTGCTTTATGGAACCGGATAAATTAGTTGACAAAACATCAGTGGCTTTTGACGATATCCTTGAAAATATACGGATTGAGAGTGCAAAATTTCAGAATAGTAATGAGAAAAATGAGACAATTAATATAGGCCGTGTATCAAAATCTCAACACCCATGGGAAAAATGGGGGCAGGGAGGGGAGGGGGTGTGGGGTTGGGGTAGGAAGGGGGTGCCTAAAAAAAATCTGGACACGCTCCTTCAAAGGAAGGGGCTACAGTTCTAAATACATGTACATACATACACAGGTCTGCTTTACAATAGATTGTGATCCATTGTTATAATGCATGTCTCTGGCAATTGTTTATAATCATTTCAAACGAAACATCAGGTTGGGTGAAACTGGAAACCATCCCTTCAGTGTCAACAGGATATCAAGTATGATCACTCATTTCCCAATTTCCAAAAAAAACTTGACGAAGTTTTCCCTAAACCCGTCCGGTCCAACTTGAACCTGCAGGTGCCAAATGCTTCCTTTTTTAACTCAAGAAATTAGCAATGCAAAATCCGGATATTGTTAGTTTCAGCCCCTTTTGTTGTCTGGGAACATTTAAACAACAATCGGACCTCGATAATGAGCATGGTTAATACAACATTCTGCCTATTACAAGGAAGATTTTAGATCTTAATTACTAATTGTTCTTCATTGTTTTTATTCCTGATAATACAAGGTTCCTGTTATAACAAGGTAATCTGCAAAGTCCCAAGCAAAGACCTCATATTGGGAATTGTTTTGGTCGTTGTCTCATGACTATTACTATAATCATGGAGGAAGGAACTACATCCATTCCTTAATGAAGGCGTCATCAACAATGGTTTAAGATTGACAAACAATATCTATGTTGTCACATGATCCTTTTAACATGCAGTCGCCCCGTGCCCTGGGGCTCCCTACATGTATCTATAGACCTTTTGCACCGACGGCCATCATATGAGGAGGTTTTTATTTAAATGTTGTGACAATAGATCCACAAAGTGCCTACTCTTACTCATGCATGACGCACGGTGACAATGTGACTACCCCCTGTAATGGCCGCCTGTGCAAAGGCTTTGGAACAAAACCTACCTCTTTCATAAAAGTAGGCCTATGTGTGCATATCAAATTTGTGACTAGGCCTTTTGGCATTTGTGTTGTGTTTTGAGGAAGTCACGTGACTATTTTATGTTGTTGAATTTCCTCCAGAATTTCTGGAATTCGTTTCCCATATTGCTCATAAAAAAAGTTCAGGTCTGATTCTAGGTAAAATGGACAATATTCTTAATACAGTTTAACCTCTTTATAAGAGGTCTTTGGGACTTTCCAGAATACCTTGTTATAACAAGAACCTTGTATTTTCAGGAAGCTTTACAGAATACAGTCACTTCACCCCATACATGTACCACTTCACCCCATACATGTACATGTACCACTTCGCCCCATTGCCACTTCGCTCCCATTGCCACTTCAAAATGGCCTACAAAAAAAAAAAATGCCTTTTTTTTCATTGGCTAAAGCTTTAAAAAAATAAAAAAATATTGATGCCAATTTTGCAGGAAATAAAATATCTAATGTCTAAACAGTGAAATTGTAAGCAAAATAATGGACAAAGAAATATAGACATACATGTACGTATCTCTACATGTATCGTTCACAATAACATCATTTATGGTCAGACTAAACTACCATCAGGAGATAGGGCGAAGTGGCGATGGGGCAAAGTGGTAATGTGGCGAAGTGGTAATGTGGTGAAGTGGCAATGGGGCAAAGTGGTATGGGGCGAAGTGGCAATGGGGAGAAGTGGTATGGGGCGAACTGACATGGGGCGAAGTGACTGATTGACATCAATCAGGCATGAAAGCAATGAAGTACAAAATTGGTACTTAAAATGACATTGTTCAGTTGAAAAAGAATTCAACCGGGCAGCCACAGGTTAAATTCAACTGAGTTGACCAGCAATTTCTATATGAATACCCCTTCAGGAAATTTCCTTTTGCTGGCATTTCAAGTACAATTTAAGGTTCCAATGCTTTGGACAGGCGCAGTAGACATATTTTAAGTTTTTAAGACCTTCTGAATAGAATCTTTGAAACTGGGGTCTCTACTCACAGAGGGAGTTCAGAAATGTCCCAGTCAAGTGGGATTTTTATATATCGAGGTCAACCACTCAATTACACAGTGCACACAGTACACCCTACCTTTTTTGAGTCAAAAATCAAGATTTTCGAGAGGTATAAAGTGGAATGGCCTTTGGGGATTTTGCTTTCTGAAAGGAATATGAGTACAATAAATTGCTAAGAATTGATTTGGAAGTGGAATTTTTCCCTCCCTTATTATCAAACTGGATTAGGACTGGGCTATTGTGGTCAGCAATTGAACTGCAAGTTTCGGGAATATTTTGGTCCTCGAATATCAGAGTAATGGTGTTTCAGAATTGGAGTGAAAAAGTCTATCCCAGATTTCAGTGCAAACCCAGTAAAATGGTGCAATGTCGGTCACTTGTTTAAATAAAAATTAAAATGCTTATAACGGAGTGTGTTCATATTTGTCCAGAAAATGGATTTTGTTTTAACCCAAGAATCATATAAAATACCTTACCAAAAATACTATAAATGGGAAGAAAACAGAAAATTTGCAATCTTCAATTTGGATGTGGAAGCAAAAAGGTTGGTGTATATTATTACTGTACTGCTTTATGGATCGAGATACATTTGTATTTAGTTTACAAAACAACAGTGGTTTTTTGACGATATCCTTGAAAATACGGATTGAGAGCGCAAAATTTGGGAATGGTAATGAGACAAATATGACGCAAGATATGGTATCAAAATCTCAACACCCATGGGAAAAAAAGGCGGGGGTGGGTGGTTGAATAATATGTTTAGGGCCTACTTCAATTTTTTCTTCAACTTAGATATTAAATGATTTGAATTTTTCCATTAAACCTGCATAAAATTATAAAAGAAAACACATTAAATAATAATACACACAAGGTAATTGAAGGAGAACGGTGATTGAGATATTTCCTTTCAAGCTTTTCTTGAACATGTTGTATCCTGGGTCTCCACTCTAGCCGACAGAAAAACAGCGTGTGCTGCCTGCAAATGGGCCGGTGGTTGCGGCGCACTACAGGGGGCAGTGCTGCTGAGAAACGTGGCTGTCGGACTATCGCGAAGAAATATTCCGATCTCGGATTTTAACATTAAATAAGCGTTATTCATAGAAAGAAAAAAAAGCCCAAAATCTTACCTTAGTTAGTGATTATAAGGCTCTCTGCAGTCTTCATTTCGTGGTTTTTCTTCGTCTAAAAAAGATCCAAAAGCTCGGTTGTTGAGCTCGGTTTCTACAGTTGTTTAGAGGCTTTCGTTTCGCACATTACTTACGTTACGTTACACATGCTATCGTATCGCTACAGCGTGCATGCATAGCAGGCAATAAACGGATTAGTGCATGTTGCATTGTGAGCCGCGTTGCCATTGATCGAAGCCGGTCACCGACACCGTGCATCATTAGCATAGAGCCAATGACAAAGCAGAACCGCGTGATTTGCATGTTGTTCCCGAGATGCTGCCCAATCAGCGTGGGTTATAAATCGTCGGCTTTCTTATTCGTCAAAGGTTGTGGTGTGCGTTAATCATAGAAGCCTGTGAAAAGGCAATATTGATTTTTGTAGTAACTCTGGTAAGAATCAAGGAATAGCCATTTGACAACCGCCCATGACTTCATTTTTAAGTACTTTTATTTGTAAAACGGGTGCGTTTTCAGGGATACATGTAGTTGTAATCCGCATTTAAAGTTGGAATTAACAAAGCAGCACAGAGTGCATGTTTCATTTTGAGACACGCGCACCTATTAAGAGGGCGCTTTAAAGATCAAGCAGAAAGTTGCAAATGCGTACAAAAAGCCACGAATGCTCGTGTCATCGTGGTGGTCTTTCTTCATGTAGCCTAGGCCTAATAAATAATTAAACCACGGAATGATGCATTTCATTTTAGTGTTAAATTGTACACTCTTCGACTTTAAAGGCAGAGGCTCGTCAGCAATGCGCGCGTGCCAAATTCGTGCCACGAAATACTCAGCTTCATGCCTTTGCTATGGAGCTGCGTATTTCGTGGCACGAATTTGGCGCGCGCGCATTGTTGACGAGTCTTTGCCTTTAATCAATTCAAAGGGATGTAAAGCCGTTGGTCCAGTGTTTCGGTAACGCACTTTAAAGATCCCAGAGCATTTTTTTGTGAAGAGCAAGGGGAGGGATTTCCCGGTGTCTCTGGCCGTTTCTAATTCAGCTTGGAAGTGGGGTACCGTGGCCGAGTGGTTTGGATCATTGACTCGCAATCATGGGTGAAAACTTGGGGTTGCGGGTTCGAATCCGGATGCGGTACCTGTGCCCTTGGGCAAGGCACTCAACCACACTCGCTCCATCCTTCGGAAGGGATGAAAAGCCGTTGATCCAGTGTGTTAGATAATGGTATAACGCACTTTAAAGATCCCAGAGCATTCTTTCGTGAAGAGCAAGGGGATATTCCCCGGTGTCTCTGGCCATTTCTAATTCTAATTCTTCATGGGTTTCCTCACGCTTGCGAGTGACAGTGCAATGAGCACTATTTATGAATCCTTGGTATAAATACCAGAAAGAAATAATAATAATAATAATAATAATAATAATGATAGGTGAATATCTATGTTAATTGATCCCATTCCTGTAATTGGCGGTCCTTCCGTTGATGGATGTGGTGAATAAATAAATAAATAAATAAATATCTTTTATATAGGCCCTACCCTCTTTTTATGTCGTACGGGGCCCGAATGAAAAGCAGTTTCATTTGCTAATTTTGGCTAACTCAGGGTAAAGAACGAATAACAATGCGTTCACTGTTGTTTATTCTCACCTTCTGTTTATTGTGTTATCGAGTCGCGTCGGTTATGACGTCATAATTATTTTGTCAGACGTTTGCTTGTATAAACGGAGGAAGGAAATGCTTTTACAGTGAGCAATACACCAACCAGACTGCAGAATAACGGACTTCCTTAATAACTAAATAGATTAGAAACGCCACCGGATGCGTTCAGAGACACCACCCATACGTACGTAAACAAGCATGTTTTGATCTGGATTTTTTCCTATACTGCAAAAACTGTGGTGTTAAATTAACACCAGTGGTGTTGTCTTATAGAGATACCAAGTCTGGTGTTAAAATGTAACACTATGGGTGTTAGTTTTTATTCCTCAATTGGGACAAATGCATTATTTTTAATATATATATATAGGCCTTGTTAAAACTAATACTTGTGGTGTTAAAGCTTAACACCAGGCTCGGTATATCTATATTATTATTATTATTATTATTATTATTTCTTTCTGGTATTCATACCAAGGATTCCTCAATAGTGCTCATTGCACTGTCACTCGCAAGCGTGAGGAAACCCATGAAGAATTAGAATTAGAAATGGCCAGAGACACCGGGGATGATCCCCCTTGCTCTTCACGAAAGAATGCTCTGGGATCTTTAGAGTGTGTTTCCATTACCTAACACACTGGACCAACGGCTTTACATCCCTTCCGAAGGATGGAGCAAGTGTGGTTGAGTGCCTTGCCCAAGGTACCGTATCCGTTGGGCAAGGCACTCAACCACACTTGCTCCATCCTTCGGAAGAAGACAACACCAATGGTGTTCATTTAACACCACGGGTTTTGCAGTGTACAATGTTGTATATAGTATGTTTTGTTCTCTATGGAAAGATTCCGTATGGCTTCCTGACTGCATTAACTACGCGGCCGCCGCTTTTATGCGTATAAGGCCATAGAGAATGTCATATTGGTCGCATTGCGTTGCTTTTGTGATGACACTTTTATAGAAAGAAATCCCACTTTCATGAGTTTCAATGGAAGATACAACGTTTTTAGCTATCAAAAAAATCAGTCTCGTCTTATATACACTTTATAAAAACAGATTAAAACCGAGATTTTGAAATAGAAAGGAACACTTTCCGTCTTCTTAAATATAGATGCATCTTCGTCCCAAGTTTCGCTGATAATTTGATAAAGCGTATTTGTGTTACGACGTTCGAGATGCAAATGGCGCACAGGTCGCATCTGCGCGGCTTCGCTAAGTGTGTTATTTCAACGCAGTGGGGCAGAATTTATAAAACTCAAGAGCGGCTGCGTGGACATGGCACTAAGCACTATAGGCGACGGCAAATGCGAATGGCAATAGGGTTTAATGTCCGAATCCGAGATTTGCAAACACCAAAAGCAAAACTGCCAAACTTTCATGAAATTCAGTCGAACGTCGTTAATAAGAGGTTATAGAGTACTAAAGTGAAAACGTCACCCATGTGTGTTGCCAAGGTTACTGGGTCTACACTAAAACCAGGGAACTGTTTCCTGCGCTGTATATAAATGGACGTTTTTGATTACCAGTAATTGTTCAGACCCAGTTACCAGGTCGCATAGAACCTTGTTATAAGCAGAATGTTATATCAACAGTGCTCTTATTATCGATGTGAAATCACAATTGAAAAGGTTGTGCATGTCATTTTCAAGAAAAATGCAATGTAATTGTAAATGTATAAAAAAAAAACAGCCTACTCTATAAACACGAGTTGGTAAAATTGTCCGTAAAGAAATAAACAAGTTACGCGTGGGCCAAATGTTGACAGTCAAAGACGTATACACATAGACCCTTTTGTATAGACCCTTTGCACAGGGGACAGGTTTTCATATTTCAATGATGTAACAATAGATCCACATAGTGGCTACTCGTGCATGAAGCCTGATGACAAGTGACCGCCCCGTCATGGCCGCCAGTGAAAAGGGTATAAACAAGATAGATCATCCAACAAATTCCAGAAGAGAACTTATTATTATACCTACAAGAATTTCAGGAATATCAGGGGAAAATATACCTTTAACCTTTCGAAGTCGCCGGTCGAGTCAGATTTCTAGTTTACATTTCCCGAGAGGCAGATGTTCATTGATATTCACCCGACGGGCGAGGATGACCCAGACTCGCTGGCTTGGCGGACCATGAATTACCCGGACCCACGCGCCTCCAAACTTCACCGCTAGTGACATCTTCTTGAACATCATTTGTTTTAAACATGAAGTCCAGTTTTACCGTCCGAATTTGAAAGTCTGAGTTTTTCCCCCATCCGGGAAGAGCTATCAAAACATTGGCCTCGGTGCATTTCGTGTTTGGAATGCTTTAAGTGGCGCCTTTAAAACCAAATCTTCTGGGACCGATGACAATAATGGAAAAATTGTTTTTATAAAATTTGTCCATATACAAGGAACAAAATCGGCACATGCATAATTGAAAATGAAGTGTTTGTGAAAAAAAACGTATCAGGCCAATACTAATTTTGCAAGCCTTAAAAAATCAGCTTGGCCATGTTATTGTGCAAAACACTTTATGCAATGTAAAATAACATCATGACTTCTGAAATCTCTGCACCAAAAATGTTATTTTTAAGGGAAAAAAGGGTTTCAAAAACTCTGAATTCCATATCCGGCCACTCGTGGAGATTTATTGTGTCCTATAAACCGCGTATACAAATACACACTTAATGATAGGAACACAAAATTAGGCGGGAGAAATGTCAAGATTTGACTTAGGAAAAACTTGAAATGTTAAGACTTTTTCATAGGTTTTGTGCATGTTGTATGGAGTTCTTTCCGATAAAGGTTTTCAGCCAGTTCTGAAACTAATTAAGTAAACGATCGGATTACGTTTACATAAACACATGCTGGAATTGGTTACGTCAGGGTACCAGACGACGTATGGCCATAGAAAGGCACGTATGTAAACAACCCGTGACGTCATTATGTTTCAGGTCCATTGCGTAAGGACTTTTAGTTTTCGACATTATTTTCTTTACCAGTAAGGGATTTTCGCATTCCGCGGCCATCTTGAAAAAAAGATCCAGTAGAGGGAAAAAAATTGCTGGCAGCCAATGAAAAGCGCTAATGGCAGATAGGCATACCTCACCGACTGACGTCATTTACAATGGCGCTAATCATTGGCTGCCAGTGATTTTGTTCGCCCCTACTGGATCTTTTTTCAAGATGGCCGCGGAATGCGAAAACCCTTATGTACACAATGCTCCAGCCGGAATTATACGGAGGACCTATAGGATACACTGTATTTCTTTGTTGCCCACTGCTTTTCTCAGTCACAATGATATAAAATGTCATGTTCTTCTTATCAAAACAAGGGTCGGGCCCATTGCTCATGAAACTACGATCGTTGAACCAGCGAGGCATCATTTCCGCGCGGAAGGTTGTGGGGCCATGATGCCGCGCGCACGGGAAACGGTACGGACGCATCATCGATTTCGGCGGGAAATAAGTTCCCGCGCGGGGGAAACGCGTATCGGGTTTCACCATGTGTTGTAGGGTGGTGCAGGTGGGGAGAATAAATACTCCATGTTGCTTTGTTTTGCTTTCTGGAAATCAATGCTGTAACACTGAAAAGTCACTGGATTTTGTGACTCACGATCGAGTAATCGACATGAGTTAAAGGAAGGGACAACACTTGCAAAGAGTTGTCTTATACTCTGTACCGCGCTTCATGTAAGTCGCCACCTTTTGCAGTTTTGGCGCTTGAGAGTCAGCCGACAGGACACAACATATTTTTACATACTTCACGGCGTATGGGAGTCGGGAAACAAGGCATGCTATCGTTGCATGGTTCAATGACTTCATCATCCTTTTCAAAATTTTAAATATGGCGCAGCACATAGTTAAACAAATGCATATACCTAAATAAAATTGCACACTCTCCTTTTGTTCCATCATACTTCTAAAAGGCTAATGAGGTATCCCGTTGTAAAATATGTGTGCACACTCATCTATATATATTTTAATATTTAATTATTATTTTCTTTTACAAAGATACAATCTCGAAACTAATCCTCTCATCAATGGACGTAGAACGAAATAAGCAAATTCAACAAAAGGTGGCAACGGGTGACACCAACACAAAAACTATAGTACATAATTATACACTTTCAAGATTTTCTGAAAGATTACTGCATTTATAGCTAAAATGTCTGCAGGCTAGCTCGAACACTCTTATCTTGATATTCAATCCTGTTTTTCAAGACATCGTATTTTTTCTGCAAAATGATACAATGTGCATAATGCATGCAAGTCCTAATAATTGGGGAAAAAAAAGAGAAAAGAACACCCGAAGCGTTATTTGAGAAGTCTCAGCTGTCTCACATAATTATATACGTTTTCGTATTACTTCATTTTATTGTACGATTACATTTTTTGCTCTTCGAATGCATGTTTTATTTCCCGATTCCCCATGCCACCTTATACAATGTGCGCCGATTCTATCGTATAAAAAAAATAGACCTCTCCAGGCGGTTTGCGGAAGAAAAAAAATGTCCCGAAAAGAAAAGGAAATTTGTCCCGAAACTAGCACGATGTCCGTGTCATTCGTTGTTCGGCCGAAGAAAGAAAAGATTGAACTGGAATTATTGAGAAATAGGGCTGAAACGCGATCCGGCCCATCTCCAGTGGGGAATACAAGTCCCCCTTTTGCTTCCTGGCGCGTAAGATTTGTCAGTCTGTCGCTTGTGGGCAACATCTTATGTGAGCGATCTTTTTGATTTTAAAGGCAGAATATAGCATTTTTTTTACATGCTTTCTTACAAAGATTGTACAGAAATGTATAGACACTCTTAAATTTATGGCGAAGTATAAGCTAGAACAGGAAAGTAAACTATTGCGGTGCTTTTCAATTATAGGCATATATCATGGCCCTTTTTAAAATCTCGACTTCGTCTCCGTCTCCGCCTTCAAATAGACCTTTTGCAAATACTGCTTGAGTAAACTTGGACAAAAGACAGAGCTGCAATGTGGGAAGGTTCTTGGATCGCTATACTTTCCACATTGCAGTTCTGTCTTTTGTGCAGGAGTATTTGCGAAAAGGTGTATGGCCACATGGAGTCGGAGACGAAGACGGAGACGAAGCCGAGATTTGGAAATAGCCCCCAGTTATGACAAAAACGGCAGTCATTTTGGAGTTTCGAAAAAAGGAAATGTCTGGCCAGGATTTCTTTACTGTGTGCTAAAGATGCCCGAATAGCAGTACTGCCGACATTTGGTGCAAGATATGAGACCGAGCGACTCTCCCCTCCATTGTTCTCCTATTGTGTGTAAAACACCCAAGGAATTTCCTTTCAGGTTTTAGGGGGCAGTCGTATAACAAAAGGGAAGAGTGTGTTGAGGTATAGGGGCGGTAGGAGGCAGTCACTTGGTCTCATATCTTGCAGCATATAACTGCCAGAGGGCTCTTTTTAAACTGTCATTATCACAACCAGGGCTGCGTTCCAAACACGCGAACGTTGGCAACGTTCGCCACTGGTTACAATGCTTTTGTGCACTCGTCTATGGAAAGCCGGGTACCGGTTGTTGGCGAACGATGAAAACGTTTGCAATGTTCGCGTGTTTGGAACGCAGCCCTGATAGTCGTTTTTACTCATGCGCGGCCGGCCCGTATCAAAAATTCGCTGGGCGCGGCTTAGAAAAATCAGAAAAATTAATTCACTATAGTCAAGTCGTCGTTTCGTGTAAGTACGTAGACATTTTGGCTCCTCCCACTAAATTACACCGACATTTCTCTCAGGGACTGTCCATATTCACTTCCTTACCTGCAAAATTCTGACGGCGGTAAAATTCAGTGACGAGTTGTACACTTGTTTTTGCACGTTGCCTTATGAAACGTTCTCCTGAGAGTACTCATGTTTCCCGCTCAAATCTCGCCGCGTGGACTAAATGGACCGTTGCGCGGGATCTCTCGAAATGATCTATTTCTCGCGGTCTTCCATTCACGATTTCATCTCCCACGCGAGATGGGAATCTTTCTTCTTCGATGACTGTGTCTCAAGGGGCTGTAATATCACAGGCCAATCACTCGGCTTGCGGGAGGCTTTGTGAGATGGGAGAATGGTTGTATAGAAGCCATGCAGGGTAGCCATGGGGCCGACTTGGGCGCTGTTGGCCATGCAGCTCTCAGGGCCAGGGGTGCGCGTCAGATATATAGTTTTTGCGATGAAGCATGCATGCGGCGTTCACCAAAATGGCAGATTGTTGCAAAACAAAAATGACACAAGGTACTAAAAAGGGGCAGCAAAAGCACGTTAAAGGCAATTTACAGAATTGCATTATTGCAATGATCCAAAATCTTACTGAAAGAGTTGACAGTGAAACAAAAGTATATAAGCCCTTATAATTTATGGCTTCGTTATTCGTGCTGTATAGCCAGGGAACCAATCTAAATAGTATGGGCGTAGGCCTGGGGGTGGGGGAGGGGGGGGGGGGGGGATTGCGGATGCACCCCACCACCCACACCAGCTCAAACAAGTTCCGCCTTGCAATTTTTTCAATGATAACTGCAAGTTATTTACGGATCTCTGCTGTTGTCAAACCCGCCGATCCTATATCTGATTGGAAATGTAATGCCAAATTTCTGAAACAAAATCGAAGGGGAGAGGGGGAGCTAGGGCATCAGCCCCGTCCCCCCCCCCCCCCCCCCCCTGAGCTGAGGTTGGTCTTTATAACACATCCCCAATCACATATGGCGATAATGCCGTTTGTAACGATTTTACAATCAATGTCTTTAATGTCCTGTCGGTTATTGACTTCAACCATGGAGGAAAAAAATTCCTTCCCCCTGCATGATTCAACCTTCGTGAAAAGGCAAGGCCACGATTTCCTTTGAAGAGATGATGTCATTGGGTTTGGGTTTCAGATACCTCTTTCAATTGGGTTCAACGTGCGGGATAATCCGAGAACCCCTACCTTAAATCCGCTATTAAAATACTATGATCGATAGTTAAGTATAACAGTTATAGTTTATCCCCACCGCCTTACAAAAGCCAAAAGCCAGTCTTTGAGTGCACGGTATTTTACAACAGTATTTTACAACTAATAAAGCGAAATACATTTCTACATGGTATACTGTTTTTGTTCCTTCCCAGTGTTCGGCCGTGCAGAGAATTAGTTGAATGGCTCCAGGTGAATATTGGCTTTTGCTGGCCCAAAGTAGAGGATTACCAGAAAAAAGGTCAAACAACTTAACTGCTATCATAGACCCCTCAGCAGAGGAAAAGCCTCTTAAATCCGCCACACGATGGCAAAAAACGACAGGTTGTTGACGAGCGCGCGTTGCAGATTCCGCCCCAGGAAACTTGTCGAAATTCCGGTCGAATTCGACATTTGATACATTGCTAATGTTCCGGTTTAAATTTGATACGAAAACTGATGGGACGGAGGGTGAAACGATCCGAAAGACGAAATGAAAAGCAGATTGTTGACCTAAAAAAAGCATGGTTTGGGGCAAATTAGGAGGGAAGGGGCAGCCCGGCCCGGCTAAGAAACACACAGTTAAAGACACTTTAACGGGGATCTGAGCCAATAATTACAAATACATGTATTATAGATGATATAGTGAGCTAAACGAGTGCAAAACACACTTCATTCTAATATACAGGATCTGTTTTCGCGGTCACAAGTAGAAACATGTTTTTGACGTAATAATATGTTTAACCAATGAACGGCTTTCGTTCTCGACAACCAAAGCTCGCCATTGGTCGAGTCCAACGTACGTCTGAAACATGTTTCTGCACGTGTCGCGAAAACAGGTCCCAGGTCACGAGCTCATCCCACACAGGTTCACGCGAGTTAAAAACCTAAATTGGTCGTTGAGAGCCCTTATAACTGCATAATTCTCGCAGAAACAGAAAATATCACATTCCATTTCTGCATGGGAATCACCTCGTATCATTTTAATAGTATAAACATATCTTTTTGGACCTCGACGAAATCACTGAAGCGGAACAGTCTTGAAAATGATTCCAAAGTGATTGGTCGATCAGTGCCTTGTTATCCACAAGTTCAGTGTATTCAACAAACCCCTGTTTGGATCAAGAAATGGAATTTTCGGAAACGTATTGGCAAAGCAGTCGGAGACAGATGGTTGAGGATCAGCTGCCTCGAACGACATCATAAGCTAGTCTTTTTTTCTTCCCAATCTCCCATTTTCCCCCTAAATTATTCACCCAATATATAATGTAAGACGTCGGAAATAAAGACACCTATACTATACCTTCAGGGTGTGCCAGCTCGCGCCTCGGATATGAAAAGATCCCGCTGTTGTTACGACTGAAAGAACCGTCGCGGACACGAGCAAGTGATGAATTTTGCATAAAATCACCAAGAAAGTGGCCAAAACATAAACTAAGGATGTTAATCTAAGCCTTATGCGAAGACCCGTGGGACCACGTAAGATACGAGCGATTGCGTTTTGATTCCAATCTGAGCGCAGACGAAATGGAGTGGATGGACAACGCGTGCTTTGTGGTTTTGTCATCTGCAAAATAAATCATGGCAGATATTGTCTGTTACAAGTTGCATGGGACCTATTACCGCCCGAAGCGGTAATTACGACTAGTCTACATTTTGGTTTTTAAACACGGAGAGGTTCAGATGGATTGTGGATAGGCATATGGCATTTTGGAACAGTGTGGCGACTTTTAAAGGTGTACCAATTATTGTCGACCAATGTCCAAAGTTGTCAACATTTTCACGGTTCTAAAAAGATAGGGAGGGAATCGAAGGCCGCATAGGACTTATATAGCTCCATGTTTATATGTACATGTACTGTAAAATGTTGACACTTCATGGTGCTGACAGAAACACGTTGAGAAGTAATTTCGGGGGAGGGAGGGGGGCAGGGGAGTCTTGAAAAATATTATTATTGTAATAAAAATGTTGACAACTTTGGACGCCCCTAATATAAAATTCCCGGACTGACGCCCTATGTGAAACGTATATTTCGTAAACATGAAATAACATTTTGCTGTCCCTATATAAAGCCCGTATAGGCCTATGCCTATACAGGATTTACAATGTCAAATTTTAATCGACCATTTAGCAGACAAAACACCCACTTCTTTATGGAAGATAGAAGTAGTTCCAACTGTCCAATGCTGCAGCTGTTTCACCCGAGATGATACTTTTTTTATGCGACAACTGGAAATTAAATTATATAAAAAATATATTTAAAAAAATTAAAATAACAATGCGTGTGGCATTGTTATTTTTAATTTTTTAATTATAAATTTTAAATTTAGGCCTAATTTTAATTTAATTTAAATATATATATTTTTGTAAACCGGTTGGTTTTATCAAACACATCCTCAATCACACATGGAGATAACGCCGTTTGTAACAGTTTTCCAATCCTGTAATCTATCTTTAACCAATAATTTGAAGAAAGACGTCACGTGAACTGGACGGCAGTAGCCTATATGCTTGAGGCGAGTCTAGTCAATGTTCCATCCCAACACAAAGTAACATCCCCTTATACGACTTCCCGAGAATCTACGGCATAGCCCTGGGAACAACTCATCTCACAAATTAGCATCGGAACCAAACGACCACAGACGGACACCAACAACGGAAGGAACTAAAATGGGCTAAGGCCACGGGCGTTAACCATTTTTAATCCTTCTAATGCAACGGTAACTATTAATATCAGGATTAGTTACTGATTAAAGGTGATTGGTCGTGAGTTTGTTGACAGTTTTTTCCAGAAAGTGGATTTCGTTTTAACCTAACAATACCTCCCCAAAACACTCATGAGAAGAAAACAGGAATTTGCAATCTCCAATTTTGATACGGTGTAATTACTGTACTGTTTTTATGCAACTAGATAAATTAGTTTACAAAACATCGGTGGTTTTCTGACGATATCCCTAGAACTATGTGAATTGGGAGCGTGAAATTTCAGAATAGTAATGAGAAAAATATGACACATGATATTGTTTCAAAGTCCCCACACCCATGGGAAAAGTGCAGGGGCTCAAATATGTGATCTGGCCACGCTCCTTAAATAAAAAATATAAATTAAACTTTTGTTAATTTTTTTTAATTCCCCGCCCGTGGATTTTTTATTTTATCAAAGAACATTTCATTTACATGTACATGTATATATGATATGCGCCTTTAGCAAATAATGTACATTTATTAATGTGTAAGATTTTCAGGCTTAAAAAATAAAATATAAAGTTATTATAAAAAAATATCAAATAGTTACCGAGTGTTACGCAGCGGCGTCACCAGACTTCTCAAAGTGGGGTGGCAAGGAGTGGCACAGCACATTGGAAGGGGCACGCAAAGCAGCGTCATAATCAGCGCATACCTTAAGTTTCATTTAGGGGAACAAGGGTGGGGGTGGGGGGTGGTGCACTACACTTTTTCGGGAGGGGGGAGGGCACGTGCCATCAGCCCCCCCTCCCCCTTCCCCTTTGGCGACGCCGTTTACACGCTATAGGTGTCCACCCTGGGACGTGATTCGCGATACTTAATCCAGGTACGCGCAAAATATAACAGGGATATTGTGTATGTAAAAAGTGGCAATAAATATTGGTGAGTCATGCAATGGAAAGTAGGACATTATCACTCGTTACATCAACAGACACAACGCGTGTGAAATATATCAAACATACACGAGTGAAATATAAGAACGGCCATAAATTTAGTGTGTGAACCATAATTTCGTGCAGAACAGAACGGAGAGAAAACTCGCTGTGATATAATGAGAAATCTCGTTGTTCAGGCTTTTGTGCTATCCCAGTGAATTGGATTTTCTGCCACTGCCAGCCCACAGCTCCCGGCTCGTGTACGTATTTTTGCATCTGTTGCAGATAACAAAGACACGTTAAAGATTGGTTCAAATTACTAATGATCCCAGCATAACAGGTCGCAGCGTACTTTGATAATTCTCGGGGCTTTTAAGGAGTAAACCAGCCGAAAAAATGGGCGTTGAGTTTGTCAAATCAGGCATGAGGATCGCACTCGGCGCTCCATACATTTTCTAGGTCGCGCGCTCATTTGGGAAAAAGCGGAATCTCAATAATGGAGATACGAACGGACACACCATAAGGGCCTTTTGTGATTGTTAGATAATGTGGTAGATACTGAAATAGACTAGTTATCGTAAGATAAAATACTCTGTCAGATATGATAATAACTGACCTCTTAAAAGTGGACCTCATTATCAGTACCGTAATCGTCAGAAATTCCAGAATTTAGGGCATACCGGCAGCCAGAATTTCTGAAATCTTTACTGCAAAATTTCCCAAAAGGTAGGCCTACCCAACGTCTACTTGAATTTGCACTATCAAAGATAATTCAATTGAGTTTAACCTGCATCTAATCGGGATGTTATTGTGCTAAGGTTGTTCAGTCCGCAGTAAAATGGTATAACATGTAACCTATGCCTGCTTCCCATTCGGAATAGGCTACTGATAAAAGACCTAACAATGATTAGTTCCCGGACTGACTTCAAAATGATTTTTCACTCTTTGATTCCATACCAGTCCTGAAAAAAAATTATGTAAAAACGCAGGCCAGGACTCGCTAAATTAATTGACTATATGGCTACACCACGACCTTGAACTAAATGAATCTGCGGTTGCAATGTTGATGTTGTATACGAGTCACAACACGCGTATGATATGAACACATTATGATAATCACTATGCACCAAAATAGAACAATATGAAACGAAACGAAATTTGTTTAAAATGAAAACTTTGAAAGGAAATTGTTCAATCTCGACTCTTCTTTTTGTTTGTATGTGCGCGAGTGCTTTTCCAGGGTATAAGAATTTAATGTGATTTGAAACTCGCATTGTTCAAATATTCCATCAACAGTTATCTGTTTCTATCTTCCATTCGAGTACGGTTTTCCCGCCAAATAGAAATTGAGGTCATGTGATTCCAAGTGACGCGTTTCGGCCATTGGTGGAAAATAAATATTACTGTGATGAAAGATTTTTATTTATTTATATATTTATTTATTTCGGGGCAAATAGAAAATAAAATATTTGTTTATCAGACGTGCAAAGCGGTTCTTAAAACTCGCGAACAAGATGATCTGCGGTACCATCTATCTGGTGGCAATTTTGCATGTTTTCCTAAAACATTTCATTGTCAAAAAGCAGACGTGCAAAACTGAAAACTCATTACTTTATGGAAGCATAAAAACGCTCCCATGGCTTTCCCCGCAGTCACTCCCCCAGTCGGTCTATAACAGGTCCTTTTTAATTGTAAATTGGTTTTCAAATGCACTTTACCTTCGCATCAATTCGATACCTCTGATATAATTTAGTAATGACAATAACAATGCCAACACTACGGTCCACACGCCGCTCCTCCTTTCGAATCTTCGATCGCCTATAAGTTGTAAGCACCAACCCCTGACACAGGGGCGTCCCTAGGGTGGGGAAAGTGTTGGTGGGGGAAGTGACTGATAGGTGCATTGTTGTTGAAGAAATGTATACCCAGCACGATATGTGGCAGAGGGACTCCCCCCTAACGCCCCTATACCTCAACACACTCTTCTCTTTTGTTAACGCACCAATCTCCCCTAAAAACTGAAAGGAATTCCTTGGAAATTCCTTGGATGTTTGAGACACTATACATAGGGGAACAATGGTAGGGGAGAGTCCGTTTGCCACATATCGTGCTGCATACGGTGGAGGAAGTGACTGATAGGTGCATTGTTGTTCAAGAAATGAGACCCACGCGCGCTCATGGCTGATTAAACATCAAATTTGCCAACCTGACAATGACCACGCAGGGGGTATAGGTTAATTTTCCCGCGCCATATTACTTTCAGCATCTACCTTTTCGTCTGCATAATATTTCGCATTTGACACGCTCAGCTACCGCGAAATTGGCACATTTTAACCAAAAACGGCGGGTGGTTTTCATATATTTGTGGATTAATACAACAATGGGAGGATGGTAAATGTGGAATGAAGTTAAAGACGGCAATATCGCAAATGGCGTCTCCATCTTTATGTGACAAAGACGATGTTTTTATTTCACGACGAGTTGACATGAAAATACTTGTTGATAGCAACGGTTACAAACACGACATGAGTGTATTTCTTCTAAAGGTGGTTTTAAAGGAGCGTACGTTTTTCATTTTTGACAACCCCATTTTCCCATGGTTTTGAAATTTTATGCTGGGTTATCATATTTTTCTGAATATCATTCTGACATCTTGCGTTCCCAATCCGTTTATTTTCAAGGATATCGTCAAAAAACTACTGATGTTTCGTAAACTAATTTATGTGGTTCCATAAAAAGCAGCGCAGTGACTATACACCAACCTTTTTTGCTTCCACATCCGAAATGGAGATTTCCTGTTTTCTTCCCAGTGGATAGTATTTTGGGGAGGTATTTTATCTGAATGTTAGGTCAGAACAAAATTCATTTTCTAGACAATCTTAACACGCTCCTTTTAAAATGTGCATGTGCGCGCACACAAGTACTCATTTACCGGTAATGGGTGCACCATGCATGTATTTTAAAGGTTTTCTGAAGCATTGCTGCATCTATGTAGCTGAAATTTGTGCAGGCTATAGTTTACTAGCATTCTTGTTGGGATAGATCATTGAACGTCCTTATGTCAGGAAATAGACTGCCGAAGTGAATACGTTATGTTGTTAGTTGTATATACACTAAAAACAAATCGCTGAACCGTGTCCCTAAGGTGTTTTGTAATGCCGCTTTATTTGGAAGCCATGGTGTTTAGAGCCAGTTACCGTAATGACAACACACGTCACACTTCGGCACTCCATAACAAGATTTATTTTGCAGCTCGTTTTCACGGGGCGGTCGCCTTTCACCTCTGGGGTCCCGGGTTCGAATCCGGGGCGTGTATGTGGATTGGGTTTGACCGCGTGGGTTTTCCCCTGGGGCATTTCTCTGGGAGTTTTCCTCCCACTTCTAAAACTGCAACTCCTTCTTCGTCATCTCAAGTTGATAATATAGTATAGTTAAAGCTAAAACCGTATAGTTGATGGCATAAAGGGCCTTAGTTGCCGAAGATGCCATAAAATAAACAACAACAACAACAACAACAACAGCTCGTTTTCATTTGTGCTCTTCAGCATTAGTGATGCCGAGCCCGCCACTGACGAGACAGAAAAGTGAGTAAAAAGTTGAAAAAGTCGACAATTCCCCATTGTATTTCCGCAAACAAAATCGGAAATCACTGTGTTTAAATAACCTTATAAATAAACGATTTATCAAAATACGAAGAGGTAATTGTGTTTGCAGTCAGTGCAAATCTCAGTTCCGCGTTTGCTCACCATTAAATATAAATGTAAATTGCAGCGAAGCGGCGCCAATTGCCTTAAAGTGACATTATTCACACTATTTTCAGTTGGCAAAGCAAATATGTAATTTGAATTACATATGCTATTGGCCTGTTTCTCCAACAAGCTCCAACAAAGTCGAGCGATAAATAAATAAAGGTTAACCAAAACAGAATAACTGTTTTGTGTGACAAAGTGCGTCTCCCCGGACGCTTATAGACTTTTCTCCAACCACTTTTCCCTTTTCGAGGCAGTGGCCGGATGTGGAATTCTTCCTGGTTCATTTACGGCTGCAACGAGACTACATTTTGCTATTTTGATCTTACAAACATCTTTTAAAAACTACTCTATTTGCACGTCATCTCTAGTTAATACGCCCATGTGGACTTTTAAAAATTCCTGAAATGTAGTGATGACACATCGGCTGCGTTCGGGCGTGTACTCATGTTAACACGAGTATACTCCTGCGCGCGCGAACGGCAAGATTAACGACATCGGGTCAATGAGAGTATGCTCTCGCTACTCCCCGACAAATGGGGAGTGTGCTCTTACTCATGACGAGTGTCATGTGATTTGTACGAATATGGCAGAACATGGGTGAGATTTTTGTGTGAATTTGCTCAACGTGTCAACTCGATAACTAAAACAACAACTCACTAAGGTTTGTTTTAGGCGGCTTCAAAGGTTCTCACGACTTACGGCCTGTATTTCCTCAGTTTCTTGTGAGCAATGAAACGGCGTTTCTTGTGCAGTGATGGCAAGAGACGGCCATCTTCACTGATTGCCATTCGCGCACGCAGACTGCGGACTTGCCGTTCGCGTGATGTGACCCGAGTGCAATGCGCACGCATTATACTCCCGAGTAACGAGAACTGCACGCCCGAACGCAGCCATAGAAAGTAAACTCACATTTTCCCCTGAAACATCGTTGTCCAAATGTGAGGGCGCACTCCCCATTCCATTGTCCCCCATTGTGTCTTAAACACCCAAGGAATTTTAAAGGAATTCCTTTCACAGATTTCTGTGAAAGTTGGTGCGTTTTAACAAAAAGGAACAGTATGTCGAGGTACATGGGCAGCCCCTTTGTCACATATCGTGCTGGGTATAACCAGTTCGGTGTCGTGTATAGTCAGATGCGACGTTCGTGTCGTACAAGGAATTTTCCAAAATGACACCAAAGAAAGACGCTAAGCAACGAAGTACCAGGTAAATTAATGATTGTTTGTTCTGTACCTACGCACCTATCGGTTGTTAAATAAACCTTATTGACGTTCTCAATGCATCATGGGATTGGATGACAAATATTGCTGGCGAAGTGTGCGTGAAGCTATGAGGCGGAGGCCAACTCGGTACATTTTTCACTCATTTTCACGAAAACCAAAAACGGAGTGCAATAAATAATCAAACATATCATATCAACTTGTCCCGAAACAGAAATGTTGCAAATGTGAGAAATCATCAGGGATTCGCACACTTCGCTGGCAAAATTTGTCATTCACATGTTCCGCAGACCATGTTTTGTTCTCTTTGACAGATTGTCTTATCGTAATGCCTGCATCTGTATATTTGCCGTGGTGGCCATCAGCGTGTTGTTCTCATTGATTGAACGTGAGTAAAGCACATGGGAACTCTGGTATTACGCAGTCGACCAAAGCGTTCGATGTTGGTCCATGTTGTAACATATCTGAAGAATTCATATTTTTTTAAAACCTCCAACATGCACTGCACATAGGAATTCAAAGGGGAGACTCCGGAAGCGCAATACGCTAGGCCCAGGGCTATTTCTCTGTCGGGCCATTGGTTGCAAACAGCTGTTATACATCGTGTTACTGTGCCAGAAGTATGATATGGTTGAGAACTTTATTATGACTGGTACACAATGAACGGGGTTTGGCTAGAGGCCCATATTTCCGAGGGTCGGCCTTATACTGGTGAGTGAATTCGATATTAAAAGTGAATATATACGCTCCAACATGGGGTTTGAATGAGCGGAATTGGTCCAAATGTGTAATTTATGTATTTCAAAGTCGGAGGATTAAGCAATGATTCATAGAGTGATTACTGATTATGACCTTTAATTATGTTTTTCTCTCCATAAATTCGTTCAGCAGTTTCCAAAGTGACTGGCGCCCCCAGAGACGATCCGACTAAAGGTCAGAGTTCAATCCGTCCTCTGCCTAAAGACATGCGCAACGTGCGAAATGATCGCGTCAACGCATCTGCTTCAGGCTCTCAGGCACTGGGTACGAGGACCGCCAGTAATCATCCTTGTACCCCGGCTGATGTAAGGAAACATCCTGGCAAAGTCGTCCTGACAACGACCAACGCAGCCTTCGTTGATATCGCGGATAACTGGCTTGAGAGCATCAGACGAACTCGAGTCTGCCCCAACATCACCATAGTCGCCGAAGATAAGAAGACAATGGCGTATTACTTGACCAAGATGGAGGGATACCCCGGACTTAAAGTGATCATGACAAAGACAGGCACGGTATCGCCCGACTTTTTAAAGTTTAACACCAGACCTTTCAAGCAGTTCGTCAACAAACGCCAAAGATACATTCTAGAACTGATATCGGAAGGCTATGAAGTACTTTTCACAGACGTAGATACCTTTTGGGTAAGGGACCCCTTTCCGTATTTCACGGACGATTTCGATTTGGCGGTCGAACGGGATCTTCCAAAATTCTACTGTGCCGGTTTCGTCTACTTTAAACCCACCAATAACACCATTGTGTTTCTCCGAGAGTGGATAGATTTCATGTCGAGAGATAAAACCATGAAACCGGACCAGAAAGTGATGAATGATCTCATCAAGAGCCGTCGGGTTCCGGGGTTAAAAGTCAAGATTCTGGACTCGGTCAATTTCCCCAACGGGAAACTTTTCTTCAACAAGAAATGGCGCAGTGACAAGCATGAAATAGTCGTCGTGCATAATAACTGGATCATAGGTCATGACGCCAAGGTGGCGCGCTTCAAGAATTGTGGTATGTGGTTGGTGGAGTAGGAAACGGCCGTTGACACCAAAGTTTGCGCGGTTGGTTCTGATTTCGCTCGAGATTTGTCCTTCTGATCACGCAGCCCATCAAGAGTTAATTTGAGAAGTATTTTCCGACATTTGACATGGGTGTATTAGCTTATCGTAAGAAACTCATGGTTTAGTGGTTGACGCCTAGTATATTTAGCCTTGGAAGATTAGGCCTATAGATAATGTATATAATATTCGCTCGTTTTTGTCCGAAAAAAATAGTTCAAGTGCGCTATAGGCGTCTATTATTATGTAATATTACGTCTCATCCTTTCACTTCTGATTAAATTTACATGGACAGTCTGTCTCCAGCGTTGATCAGCTGTAACGATACCCACACAATTTTCAAGGAACATAATGGATGTGTTGACGGCTAGTAAGAGCGGCCGCGGCCCGCGGACAGAGCTGAAGCAACATGGAGTATTTCGGGAAGGTGTTTATTGAATATGATTTTTAACCGAGATCGAAATTTATTTTACTGGAATAAAAGGTAACTATGAACACGCTCCTTTAAATAGCCCGTACATTGTTCGTCATTGACATTAAAGGCGCTGATGTGATGTCCTGTCTAGCCCCTTGAACTTGTTTGGTATCGTATTCCATTAGAGTTTGTACGTACCGGTTTTGTTCACTGTGCCGCCCCAATTAAAATATAGAGAAAAAAGCGCACTGTTGATCATTGAAGCTTTGGCGTTCCATACCTCGTTAATTATTAATCAATAATGCGCCATGTTGATCGTGACTCGTGACTTATCAAATCAAACAGTGAACTTACATGACTTATCGCCCACTTTGGCGGTTGGGAATCGGATATTTCGCTCCACGACGTAGTTTCTTTGTCACAGGTAACCCCCTTCACTCTCTTTATAGAAAGATACAGCAAATCATTGTACATTGTTTGGGGAGATTGCACGGCAGGATATCACCAGCGAAATATTTAGACCTATAACTCGGTTTCCCAAAGTTCACGCAAATGATAGTTTATCGTCATGATATGATCGTATACATGTATATAGGCCTACTGCTGCCGCACATAACCGAGGCCTATTTATAGACCGTATCGAATAGCTTCCATTTTGTGGGGCACCTTTTGTTACTTAAACCGTTCAAAAATGGAAGCACAATATGTGCAACCATGCATGTCCTCAAGGAACAAAGAAACTGCCCCACGAAATGGCGGCTATTGGATACGGTCTATACATGAGTTACTCTAAATGCGGGACCGAAAACGTGACCACATCTCCACCTTTGAAATCGGGTATAGGAGGGGAGAGCGGGGTGGGGAGGGGAGAGCGGGGTGGGGAAGGATAAGTACCTGTAGTATAGGTGAATAACTGTCTTCGAGTGGAAAGAGGGCATGGGGCAGGACTCGTGAAGCGGAAGAAAATTCGGCAGCGAGTTGTATTAAACATTGAACAGTTTCCGTTGCAACGCTCATGCCCTATTTAAAACAGCGTGTGATCTTTTCAATTAAATGTTCCGACGATGCATATGGTTCACACGTGCATGTGTATCCGTGGACATGAGCAATGTACCAATGTATTACAGCATAAACCAAACTGAGGACGGAGGAAATTCTAAAGACCCATAAAATACTGCGGCTGTCTGAGAGAATATTTATAAAGTTTATATTATAAATAAAACGAGATAACTAATGATGTTGGATGCTTAGGACTATTTCCCTCGGCTGCACCTCGGGAGATAGTGCCAACGATTCAACACTTCGGGGCCATCGTTTTTCAGTAATTCCCCTCGCATCATGTTGCTGTGCTTGCTACATTCGTTTTGTACTTGTTTTATACTCAGATGCAAACTTGACAGAATAATGGAGTTTCCACTACCCAATCTGCCGAGTGAAGCATTGCTTCCAATTCTTGACCAGCTCTCTGCCGCAGATCTCTGCCACGTGACAATGTGTAGTCGGTCTTGGAGAGAAGCAGCCAATCAGAATGCATTGTGGCGCCCTCTCTGTCGATGGGAGCATTTCGGCACCACGACTGACCTCTGCAAGGAAGCTCCGTTTGTTCCTACTTCATCCACAGAGCTGCAGGGAGCGAGTACATCTACCAGTCCGGCAGTTACCTTCCCGATGGATGCAGTTGTAACCGGTTCTGACTGGCCCGAACTGGTTGATACATGTAAATGGAAGCAGGTTTATACGAAAGAGCTCCATCTGGAAGAGAACTGGACGAGTAATCGTTACCATGTTTCCTACTTAGATTTTGGTTCTGCTGGGTCCTTTTCGCACTGGGGAGATCACGGTTTTGGCGAAGACCTTCTCGTGCGCAGTTTAGACGGCGATGGAGACATTCTCGTAGGTAACATCTCAGATGGCACTGTGTATGTTTGGGATTTAGTTAGTGGAAATTGCCAGCACCGTATCCAAGTGGACGTAGCTGACATATTTAGGGAAGCCCTGAAAGTGAAGAATGGCATCATTGCTGCAGGATGCAAGGACGGCAAGATCCGTACGTACTCCACCCTGACTGGAGAGCTGCTACAAGTCATGCCCGGACATCGCCCGGGTCTGGCCGTGTCACGACTGGTATTTGATGGGGTAACGATCGTCAGCGCTGCTTTGTGTGTCCTAGAGTTACAAACCACCGACCCAGACACCAATGATATACTTGTCTGGAAAGCCGAAGATGGTTCCTGTCGTTTTATTTTTAGACGTATCTCTGATGATATCCTCTTGGTTGATTTTGACTTCAAAGGCGAGATGGTGGCAGCTGGTTACACCGACAAAACAATTCGTATGTGGGATGTCAAGGACGGCACCTGCAAGCAGACAATCGTTACAGGAGACACCACATTCTTGTCTTTCCACCTCGGTGAGGACTTTATCATCAGCTTCACTTACAAGGACACAATAAAGAAGTGGGACTTGGAATCCGGAGAGCTCCTGGAGTCTTTTAGTTGTCCCCTTGGGAGCGATACAATATTAGAAGTTTATTTGAGTAAGGACTTCTTCATTTGCTGGTCCTTTTTCAAGTTTGACTTAACTATGTCCAGCCTAACAGATGGAAAACTCATCGGGCGAACGGCGTCTGCAGGTCGCTATCACAATGTGGAGTTCCTTCGTGCCCATGGAAATCGACTGGTAACCAATGAATTGTATGGGGGGTCGAACAACTTGTGGAACCTTGATCGACAAAACGGCTTTAGCTTAATTAAGCAACTGCGCGGTAAGGTGCAATTTGGTAGCCTGCAACGTTCTAGCGTGGGACCGAACTTCTCAGCAGTTTGGATGAGCGACACTAAACTCGCATTTGTTGTTTACTTTGAGGAACTAAAACTTGAGCTGAAAAGGAAAAACGTCACCCCTCAAATCCCCAAGATTGTCGTCCATCATTATTGGTAGAATGCTCTGCATACATCACGCCATGCTCTGATGGGGAAACTAATCTCCTCAACGTGAGAGGTTTGGGGTACATCACTTCAGGAAGACACAAGGGAAAAGTAAAGAAAAACATAAGACTTCAAGTTGGAGTTGTGGCAAATTGGTGCAGTTTTCACATCCAGATTTGTCATGGCTTACGACAGGCAACATGGAAAACAACAGCCATGGAAGTGGAATATTTTGTGCACAGTTGAATGTGATTTTCCTGTGTTTGCCTCCAGTGACATCATGACCTCGGTCATGAATATGCATATTCATTAGCTTAAAAACTAAAAACCCTTGTTTTAACCCCAAAAACAAGCTCCAAATAGGATTTGTATGATGTAACTGAGTAGAATGGTTTTATACTAAATTTCATTGATAAAAATCCAAAATCATGGGCCCTTTAACCCTCCGTATGGATATAGCTAGTGTACATATAGGGTGAAATAGAATGCGTCAGCCCAAGTTCAGTTGGAAATAGGGTAGGGGAGACCGGGCGAGTCCGCCCCCTTTTCACTTTCGCTGACCTAGACCTGCTCAGCTGGTTTTCAGACAAGAAACCTGTTAATTTGTGCACGGGAACGCTTGGTGCCTTGGCTAATTACGGCGACATTCTTTAGACTCTAGCGCTCACAGTGGAGAACACGGGAAAGAGTATAGATAATTGACAAAAGAGGGCGGACTTGCCCCAGGCTGGGGGGAGGGTTGGGGATCCATAAATGCATCGCGTTGGAACACGCACACGGAGTAGGCATACACAGCGCCCATGCATTTTGGACTGCGCAGATGCGAACCAAAAATAAGTAAAAGTTTGCAAACGATCTAAATAATTTCTTCTTTACGGGGTGGTAATGGGGCGAAGTGGTATGGGGCGAACTGGAAATTGGGCGAAGCGTCCGACACCCCCCAGGTACCTTATCAGCACACAAAGGGTGGCGTTATCACTCTGCTACTGTTAAAAATTACATGGTAGAGAAATAAACGGAAGCGATATCTGTAGGCCCCTGTTGGCACTGAGTGCTGGAGCGAATTGTTTGTGCAATTGAAAGAGATATCAGATAGCAAAGTTCAATTTGTATACATGTATGTGCTGTGTGTGTACATGTAATTCCAAATACTGAAAGTGATATGCTTGTTTTTTTGTATTGGTATGATAACTAACACTTTTAGTATTTGGAAGTACTAGTGTTTGTATATCCACAATAGACACAATTTCTATTAGTGTTGGGTGAAATAGTCGGCATGTTATATATATACATTTAATGTAGCAGCCCAAATCATGGCAATATATCAATTAATTGTTCCCCACCCCGGCTGCCCCACCTAAGAGGTGGGGATTGCCACTTTTCGCGTGACAAAATCCCCACCCCTGGGGCAAAATTTAGGTGGCAAGAATCTCCACCCTCAGGTGCAAAACATGCGTGCCTTGCTATTTAGGCCTATGTGTTAAAATCCCAACCCCTGCTATTTATGCACAGAAATTGTGGGGCAACGGGGAAAACAATTGATAGGTGCTAATCAAGAAAACGATTGACTTTGACAAATCTATTTGCAATTTGCTACATAATGCTATTACAAGATAAAAATTTGCAGCACGTTATCTACAACCAATTTTACAATAAAACAGAATACGTCCCTAACACATGCAACAAGGCAGATTGCCCTAATCATGCGTAGGGTCTGGGAGCGTGAAGTTAGTTCAGTTTGAAATGGGGTATGTTGAAACATTGATATTACATTGTACTGCTATACTCATGTTGTTAAATGTCTTGCGAGTAGACGGCAGTGTCCAAATCAGGTGCTCGCTTAAGTGGTCATGATTACCATGCACCTACCATCGCGAAACATGTAGGTTGGAGTACGTTACCAGACTAGTTTCTGAGACGTCATCGTCTGCTCGCAAGTGGTCGTATTACTACGCATCCACTATGACGAAACATACAGACTGAGGAACGTTACCAGACTAAATTTTAATTATTAATGTTTGTCTTCAAAAACTGCTTCAAAAACACCTTTCCACTCAAAAGAAACAATTATATTTTTAATATGTTGTTTATTTGAATGTTGCGGCCTAGATTCATTTTAGAATGATTTTTATTGCAATTAGTTCTAGGTCAAATCGTAAATTGACTAGACTAATACGCTAGGCGCTATGCATACAACGCACGCAAACTAGAGATGCAGAGATTTTGTCCCACTTTTCACCCATAATGTACCGCGGTAAACATTGCGTGACGTCATTATGTCATAGGTCTATTACAAACAGCCATCCACCAAGTCCATTGGCTGCGTTCCAAACACGCGAACGTTGCCAACGTTCGCCACTGGTTTCAGTGCTTTTGTGCACACGTCTATGGAAAGCCGGGTACCAGTTGTTGGCGAACGATGCAAACGTTTGCAATGTTCGCGTGTTTCGAACGCAGCCCATATATCCCACATTCAGAAACGTTGCAATATGCTAATAATGTTCACAGATTCACATGACTATTTTTGTTATTTTTTATTTATAGTATTTTAAGGTCTAATATAATACTGAGCTACAAAACGAGGTAAAAGAAATGTCAAATTGCAGTCCCTGTTTTGCGTATAGTAAGCTTGAAAATGTCAAATGGGCCAGCGGGTTTAGTTGAAACAATGTTTCAACTATACCCTAACATTTTATAGTGCCTTTTGGATAGAAATGTTACTGTATTTTCTCACATTTTGTGCGAGGGGGATAACATTTTGCCGTTTACTTGTTTAGTAATTTATTTTTAATAAACTTGTATACAGCTCGGCCTAGCCTATAGACCGTATCGCCGGAATAGTCGCCACGAAATGGCGGCTATTCGATACGGTCTATACATTGTTTTTTGTTCCCCAAAGGGAACAATTTAAAGGCGAAAAATTGTAAGAAATTTTACCCCTCAACCTAACCACAATTACATGTAGGCCTACATATTCATTTGGCTTAATTCTGGTTTAAATGTGTAGGTCCTGCATATTATTTATCTATTGTACGTGTAAAGTGTTAATTAGCACCCCATTTTTCAGCTTCGCTGCCTTACATGCTATATAATTAGGTTGATTAGAAAAGTTATGAAAATTAACGGTTATGCGCTCTTAAAAATAAATGCATGACGTAATGCTTAGTGCTATTTTAAACACTACAGTTGCCGGTCCTCATATTCAGTCGTTGTATGTGGAATATGTGGAGCGGGAACAAGTCTAGTTCACATATTCCACACACTTTCGCGATAGGATCGGGAACCAATCTATAGGGAAGCACAAAAATAGCAGGGCCTTTTTCCAAATCTCGGCTTCGTCTCATCCGTCTCCATTCCGCCATCTTGAAGCCGCATGCAAACTTCGGCTCGGCTTAAAGCTTCATTTTGAGGCTTCGTTTTGGCCCAAATGAGGCTCCAAAACGAAGTCAACTAAAGAGGTGACTTCGGCTGGCTTCGTGACGTCATGAACTGGAAAATCACGTGACAGCACCTACCTCCATGCATGACAGCAACACAAACTTTGTGAACTTTTGCAGGTTTGCTAAACTTTGCCGCCGACAAAACTCGTCTGCTAGCGCTTTAAAAAAGCCGGTGAAAAAGAGTGGTAGACAGTTTTTGGTTTACAGTGAAGCCGGACATGCCGGAGGCGCATAGTATGGAGCCGGAGCCGCATGAAGCCAGAGCCTGAAGACGGAGTCGAGATTTGGAAAAGGGCCAACTTCATAAGCTAACGCGGCCGGGGAAGCCGGAAGGCCAAGCCCAAGGAGCCATCGTATTGATTGCTTTCCGGTGACGTCACCCCTTCCATCCACCATCTTGATTATGGGGAACCGTAGCTCCTCCAAGCACGGAGGACATGGAGGAAGGAAAACAACTCCTCCATGCTTCCAGACACGGCCTCTTCATAACAGGTAAAAAATCCCCTATCGTGGGGGATGGGGCGGTGTGGGGGATACTCCGGATAGGTGGGGAGGGGAGGGGAGAGGGGAGGGGAGAGGGGAGGGCATGGAGGGTGTGGTTGCAACGCGATAAGGAATCTCCAAATTGGTTACGCTGTAACTATAGGAATCTCAATTTAGTTGTGGTAGGCTCTATTTACTAGTATTTGTACATTTGTTGACGTGTTCACGGGCGTGATTGTTCATGCTTTTAAGATAGCTAAGATAATCTCAGCTCTTGCTTTATCATTTTTTATTGGGATGTGGTATTTTCACCAGTAGAGCTGAGAAGGTTTAAGAACATGAACACGCTATCACAAAACAGGACACAACAAATCCGTGACACACTAATTCCCCCCTGGGACTCAGATCACCCAAACCTTGTCAGGCATTTCCACTACGCAGGTCCTTGAGGGAAATAACCAGCCACGATGAATATTTAACCAACAATTCCAGCGAAACAAACTGGTATGCTCACAGCCTAGCAGTTGTTTTGTGTTCAAAAAGATACTATGTGTCTAGTCTGTGTACAAGATATACCAATGCGCATTGGTTACCAGACGTGATCTAAAAATAACTTATTTTGGGATGTGTAACACTAACACGTCTTAAACATCATGTTAACATCGAGTTAACACGGCGTTTTAATTGTTCTGGGGTCACAACTCTGATTAAGTTAACAGATCTGTTACACTAACACGCAACCCAGAGTGGTAACTTCGCCCTATGTACAGTTTCAGAGAATTAACATGGTGTTAAGACCGTGTTAACAGATCTGTTAACATGGTGGTAATACCTGGACGTTCAGTTAGATGTCGAGATTAATGCCGTGTTAACAGATCTGTTCAACAATGGAAGCACAATATGTGCAACCATGCATGTCCCAAAGGAACAAATAAACTGCCCCACGAAATGGCGGCTATTCGATAGGTCTATTGGGTTTTAAAGACGAGGCTCGTCTGTTACACTAACACTAACACTAACACGCAACCCAGAGTGGTAACTTCGCCCTATGTACAGTGCAGAGAATTAACATGGTGTTAAGACCATGTTAACATGGTGTCAATGCGCGAGGAACAAATTCGTGCAACGAACTTTACTGCGCTCCATACCTTGCCCAAGTAGGGCAGTCAGCTGTTACGATCCCAGAAGGAGTAGGCTTACTCGTGTAACAACACACGCACACACACGTGTGATTAGACTAGCCCAGCAACGCATTTACACATAATGCAGGAATGTCACAATGTTGTCTTACTGGCGCATGCAGGTGTGAATCTAGTCTTTGTGAAAGACTGTCTTACGCTGCTTGGTTCGTGTACGTGCGCGCGGTCGACATTGCACCGTGTGGACAGGGTACTAGACTGCTCAAGCTGGGTTGGTCATCTCTGGAGTCCAGGAGACAACAGTTAACTATATCTTTTGTGATCAAGTGCCTTTTTGGCTTAGTTGACTGTTCGTCGGTTCAAAACAACACTAAAGTGAATTCCCGCCATTTTGACGTTCTAACATTCCACCATCATTTCGCTAGAACTCTAACACTCAAAAACACTCCAGCACACACATTTCCCCGCATTTGGAGTAGTCTCTCAGCAGAACTCAAGGACTCAGTAATTCTGGACTCCCTGAATTGTTTCAGTAGGAAGTTGGCGTCATATTTTCATGAATTGTAACATTGTTTTGTCTTATACATGTACCTTAACAATCAGTTCCTTCATTGAGTACGCCCACTGGAATAGCCTTTAGTCAAGGCTGCCTTGGCGAGTTATATATTTGCGCGCAGTCAGTTTTCCAACGCTTGAGGAAGGACTAGCACGCACAGACTGTCCGCCCAGACAGTTCGGGGCGAACAATCTGCTGTATGAATGTTGGTCTTTCCTCAAGCGCGAGCAAAACAGTGCACAAAACAAACCTCGCCACGGACGCCTTGACTAAAGGCTACCCCTGGCCATGACTGCTATGTACCGGCTCCTTTGATTTGACAGTTTGGTTGTTTTTGTTTTGTTTTTGTTTTGTTTTGTTTTTGTTTTTGTTTTTGTTTTGTTTTAATTGGAATTATTAGTATAATTATATCAATTTCTTCTCCAAATTTAAATACTTTATTTATAATTTATAATTTAGACATTTATTTATTTATTCAATGTAAGCATTTTAAGTTTGGATAGACAGGTCTTCGGACTACAGTGTTTAATTATACTTTTGTCTATCCTGGCCAGCTTTTTATGCTTTGTCCTTGTTTCCCAAGTCTGTGATACCCATCCCTTATCAATTTCCCTCACTAATCCCATTTCCCTACCAAGTCCAATTGATCCCACCCCATGGCAGGCCCCCTCGCAAAACTCATCCTTTGTGTGTACATAATTATTTTTTTCTTTGTTCTTTTTTAAAATTGTAAATTGTAATATGTATTGCTTTTTTTGTACTGTATTTGATGGCCGAATAAATAATAATAATAAATAATAATAATAATGCGATATCTGGGTTCTGTCTGTAAGACAGACAGCACCCATAAACTAGTTCCCTGTCCACACAGTGCAATATCGACTGCGAGCACGTACGGCGCATAAACTAGTTCCCTGTCCACACGAACCAAGCAACGTTAGACTGTCTTTCACAAAGACTAGTGTGAATCCACCTTGCGGACGTCTTTGGCAATCACGGACGATATTGTTACCATTATTAAACGTCCTAGATTTGAATACCCCAACCCGCATGCTTGCACATTCCAGGATCGTAAGAGCTCGGGCAAGGTATGGATGGAGCGCGGTGAATTTTGTGGCACGAATTTGTCTATCGGGCATTGTCAAGCCTGCGTCATTAATAACACCTTCAGGTCAATAGTTTACACTTCCCCTCAAACCATATGTTGTATTTGTCTACTGCTCAGTCATGTCAGTACATGTACTTGACTTGTAAACTACATGTACATGATCCGTTTTGTGTTTGTTTTACCAGATCATGCAAACTTGATGAAGCAATAGAGTTTCCACTGTCCAGTCTGCCCTACGAAATAGTGCTTCCAATTCTTGGTCAGCTCTCTGTCACAGATCTCTGCCATGTGGCATTGTGTAGTCGGTCTTGGAGAGAAGCAGCCAATCAGGATCACCTGTGGCGCCCTCTCTGTCGAGCTCGGGGATGGGAGCATTTTGGCACCACGACTGACATCTGCAAGAAAGCTCCGTTTGTGCCTGCTTCATCCACAGAGCTGCAGGGAGCGAGTACATGTTCCAGTCCAGATCCAGCAGTCACCTTCCCGATGGATGCAGTTGTAACCAGTTCTGACTGGCCCGAACTGGTTGTTATATGAAAGCGCCCCATCTGGAGGAGAACTGGAGGAGTAATCGTTACCATGTTTCCTCGTTCGATTTTGGTTCTGCTGGGTCCTTGTTGCACTGGGGAGATTTCGTTGAGGGTTCTGGTGAAGATCTTCTCGTGCACAGTTTAGACGGCGAAGGAGACATTCTCGTAGGTAGCATTTCAGATGGCACTGTGCATGTTTGGGATTTGGTCAGTGGGAATCGTCAACATCTTATTCAAGTGGACGTTGCTGACGATCTCAAAGAAGCCATGAAAGTGAAGAATGGCATCATCGCTGCAGGATGCAAGGACGGCAAGATCCGCACGTACTCCACTCAGACTGGAGAGCTGCTACAAGTCATGTCCGGACATTGCCTGGCCGTGTCTAAGCTGTTCTTTGATGGCGAAACGATTGTAAGTGCATCACCAGAGGAAATGATTGTTATATCATTTCCTAAACCATATGGAGTAAAATATTTATGGGTTTTTAAGGACAGTGATGTACGAGTTTGGAAAGCCGAGGATGGATCCTGTTCTTTTGTTCTCAGAAGTACCTCTGATGATATCCGCTTGGTTGATTTAGACTTCAGAGGCGAGATTGTGGCATGTGCATACAGCAACCGAACAATTCGTCTGTGGGATGTCAAGGACGGCACCTGCAAGCAGACAATCGTGACTGGAGAATCCAAACTGATGTCTTGCCGCCTAGGTGATGGTTTTATCATCAGCTTTAATGAGTACAACACACTAAAGAAGTGGGACTTGAACTCCGGAGAGCTAGAGTGGTTAAATACATGTAATCCCATCTGTAGCAAAAAGTTGTTTGATGCCATTTCACTGAGTAAAGACTTCCTCATTACTTTGAGAGGGGAGCGCTCAAAGTGCCTTCGTTTGTACAGCCTAATAGATGGGAAATTCATCGGGATATCGTATAATATAGAGTATAATAAACGACGGAATTTAGATACTCACGAACCGGAGTACGTTCACGTCCATGGAAACCGACTGGTAATCAATGACTGGAATGGAGGGTCCAACTACTTGGTGAACCTTGATCAGCAAAAGGGCTTCAACTTCATGAAGCAACTGCGCTGTTTGCTGCAACGTGGCAACGTGGGAACGGGATACTCGGCAGCTTGGATGAGCGACACTAAACTCGCATTTGTTGTTTACTTTGAGGAACTAAAACTTGACCTGAATAGGAAAAAAGGCACCCCTCAAGTCCCCAAGATTGTCGTCCATCATTATTGGTAGTATGATCTGCACATCACACCTGCTCTGCTGGGGAAACTAATCTCCTCAACGTGTAGGTTTTTTTTCTAAAAGGCAGAACACATGAGATTTGGACCTCTGTTTTAAAAAGAAGAAACCGAGAAGTTTCGAAAAATCACGGGATTCGAACCAGGGACCTTATGATTGCAAGTCGAGCTCTCTTCTAACCAGACCACGAAGCTGGTTGCAAACCGACCGCATTCAAAACCCTAAATTCCTTTCAAATAACCAACCCTTACCCCTAACCCTAACCTAGTCTCCTCTCAAGACTCTAAAAAGGTACAAAACCCCTCGTTTTCCCCTCGCAGTGGTGTAAAAAACAAATTACGCCCGCCCCTGGTACAGTTTTAGAGCGAATTGTTTGTATAGAACGATTGGACGAGATATCGGATAGCAAAGTTCAATTTGTATACATGTACATGTACATGTGCTGTGTGTATATAAAATATCCACATTAAAGGAGTGTGACCAGATCACTTTTTTTTACCCATAACTCCCCGGGACTTACCTTATGGGTCATGAGATTTTTATATCATAACATCCGTTATATTTTTCTGATTACGAAACTGAAACTCCCGCGCTTCTAGGCCGCATATTTCCGAGGATATCGTCGAAAATCCACCGATTATTTGTAAACTAATTTTCCAGTATCAACGTTTATCTGCTGAAAGCATACTCGATAGTTTTGTTCAATTTTTTACTGGAAATTGCGAATGTTTTCGGGTTTTTGGGACATGGGAGGTGTGTATGGGAGTTACTTGATAATATTGGTAAGTTACATCGAAAACTATTTTCCAGAAACTCTGGTCACGCTCCTTTAACTCTCATACTATGGATAAAGGCACAATTTCCATTAGATATACACATGTAGTGTAGGGGGAAATAGTCGGCATGTTATAAAAATTTATAGCGGACAGCCCAAAATCATTGCAATTACTAATCAAGAAAACGATTGACTGACAATTATTTTTGCAATTACATGTAGCTGGTTTATTTCGCTACATAATATTAAAAAATTAAAATTTGCAGCGCATTATCTACAACTAATGTCACAATAAAACAGAATACTCGCCTACGTAGTAACACACATGCAACAAGACAGATGACTTTGATCATGCGTAGGGGAGCGTGTGGTTAGTTGGAATATGGGGTATGTTGAAACATTAATTTTTTCTTCCATAATGGCTGTAGTTATTTTTATGAAATACATTGTACTGCCACTCATATGTTGCTACGTGTACTGGGGGTATGACAAACAGCCATCCACCATATATCCTACAGCACATGTGCGCAGGCTACAATCCAATTGAAATGGGGAAGGAATGGTAGTTTTTTTTTACCTTTTAAGTAATTTTTTTACCATTTGCAAAATTCACTTGACTAGTTTTTGAGTATTTTAGGGTCTAGTACTAAAGCCCGGGGCACAACGGATCGTACAAAAATTTGTCGTGGCCAGATCTTGCAACATGCATTCCCGAAATCTATTTCAAGTGGTCACAAGGGCTACGACACATTAAAGATGGTTTGGCGATGGGGACACGACAGAAAAAAAATATGTCGTGGGACCATCGTGAGTTGTCGGGCCTTTTTGGGGGCTGTTTTTTTCACGTGATTAGGTCGTGGTTCACTTGTGGGATGCTCGTGTCGCAAGACTGTCGTAGGACAGACACCACAAACAATCGTCGAGCAAAAAAGGTGCATGTCCAATTTTGTCTCACGACGGCAAGTCGATGCCACGATGCTCATATTTTCGTAGGACTGTTTTGTGACGACCCCCGATTTGCCCAAATTTTCTGTCGTGTCGTGGCACAAATGCGTCTTGGGTTTGTTGTGACCGGGGCTTAAGCTACAAAACGCATGCAGTACGATATGTTGCATAGGGTATCCCCCACCATTGTTCCCCTAAGTTTTTAGGGGGGAGGCGATGCGTTAACAAAAGGGAAGAGTGTTGAGGAATAGGGGCGTGCCTTTGCCACATATCGTGCTGGGTATAACAAAACGAGGTTAAAGAAATGTCAAATTGTAGTCCCTGTTTTGCGTAGTAAGCATGCAAATGTGAAATGGGCCAGCGGGTTTAGTTGGAAAAAAAATGATGGGGTTAGTTGGAATGTTTCAAATATATAACCCCAACAGTTTATGGGTGAATTTAGTGCCTTTTGGATATAAATTTTACTGTATTTTCTTACATTTTGTGCATGGGGATAACATTCTGCCGTTTACTTGTTTAGTAAAACTTGTACAGCTCGGCCTATACATTTTGTTTTGTTCCCCAAAAGGGGAAAATATCAAGGCAACACATTCTGGTTTAAATGTGTAGGCCCTGCATATTCTTTATCTATTGTGCATGTGAAGTGTACGGGTGAGAATGTTTTATTGTTAATATTTAAAAGATAGTTAAACAAACTCAAAAGTTCAAAATGTAAAATTTACAATCTAAATGTTTTATTGTTGATTTTACAAACAGTTGCGTTATAACTGAGCGAGCAGAAAGCCATCTTAACCGCTTGATGTATAAACTGTTTTGGTGCTAATGACCCACCCCAAAAGGTTAATTAGCATCCCATTTTACAGCTTAGGTGCCTGACATGCTAATTAAGTTGATTACAAAAGTTATAGTAGTTTTTAAATTACCACATACCGTGTTTCGACTTACCCTGCACCATGTTTCAACTAACCCCGTAGGTGGGGTAAGTCGAAACAGCCGACACGGTCATGTTCAAGGTGCATTATACGAGAAACCATCAACGAGTCCTAACATTGTATAGGCTTTACATATGTATGCTTAAAGTGGTGCAGTTATTTCTCTTTGATAAATTCTGTTAGTGTTTTACAGATAATTTTGTGCAAGTTTTTTCAACTTACCCCATGCTCTCGGTCATGTTATGCCGAAAACAAACTATTTCTATACTTTCCGGAAATTGTATTGGGTAATATGACTGTCCCATTCCTACCAAAATTTCAAACGACGATCTTAATTTACTCAGCAGTTTTAAAATTAATAACAGGGATGCATGCTGACGAATGTAATAGAACGGATTCCCCAGTATGCTTTAAATAGCAGCCAATCGCCGACGCGGACAACGGCCAGCATTACTAAGTACATGTATCACATGCATGCACGGTGTTTACAATCTGCGCGCGTTACAATTGAATGCCTGCAATGCACTGCCAAGCATTCTGATTGGTCCAGCAGAGGCGACAAGATTTCTGTCGCTTGTTCAACAGGGCCTCGGTACGCACAATCGGGGAGTGCGTTTAATAAAGGGGCACTGTTTTAAGAGGATGGCATTGCTGACGGCCTGTGCCTTTAATAGCTTTACTTCTCTCAATAAATAATTCTACCTCTTGTCTGCAGTGGAACAGGCTGGCATCGCGCCAATACTATTAGGCCAGTAAATCTACGGGAAAATTGGTCAATCTACGGAACTAATTGCAATAGAATGTATTCCAACACTCGCTGGTGTATAAAAAATCACTCATTGACATACTAAAAATCCCAAATTTTCTAATGAGTGGAAATGTGATTTTTCTACACCAATTCGCGGTAAATTTTGTAAGTTTTTTTTATCATTACATTGAGGGCGCTAATTCGTCGGTTACATATTAGGAATCCGTGCACATTATGTAACAAGCTTCAGGAAACACGACTACTCGTACAGACGAAATATTTCCCGTCGTCTGCTAAAAATGAGGCATTATAAACGAAACAGACATTTTATTTCCACATTTCGGGAATTTTGTTCGTAGTTAGTGGTCGAACAACTGCCCTACTTGTTATTTCTTCTTGTAAATTGGTTTGTAATAATTGTTAATTTTTGCTTGTGTAGATAAAATAGCACAGTGTTGTGTAGACAAATTATATCATGGAGATGGTGATAAGGTTCATGCCAAAAACAAAAAAGTAAAATATATCTTAGATGTTTTCACTTTAATTTATTTGTTAAAACACATGTACTTCTTGTATCATAAATGTGCTTATTACAAAAAGAAATCCCAAAATTCGACCATCCTCATAGAAGTAAGAGCGTTTATCTTAAGCGAACACCTGATTTGGACACCGCCGTCTGCTCGCAAGTGGTCGTGATTACCATGCACCTACCATAGCGAAACATGTAGGTTGGAGTACGTTACCAGATTAGTTTCTGAGACGTCGTCGTCTGCTCGCAAGTGGTCGTATTACTACGCACCCACTATTACGAAACATACAGACTGAGGAACGTTACCAGACTAATTCTTAATTCTTAATTTTTGTCTTCAAAAACTGCTTCAAAAACACCTTTCCCCTCAAAAGAAACAATGGGATTTTTAATATGTTGTTTATTGAATATTGCGGCCTAGATTCATGTTAGAATGGTTTCTGTTGCAATTTGTTCCTTAGAAAATGCCAGATTTACTGGCCTATATGGCAATCCTTTGGACTGTTCCACTGTTTGTAGGAAGGTCACCATCTCTTTGACGACTTGGCTTGGGTAATTGTAATGGACCATGTGTGTCCCTTTCGCAAACTGGATGGATCTCTTCATAGCGCCGTCTGGAGAGAAATTGGTATTCAAATAAATACAAATACACAGAGGTATTTTGTTATCTGTGGTCAGGTCTCCATCCGCGGGCTTTGTAAAATGTGACTAAACACAACATAACTTGGGACTGCTGGTTAGAAAATAACTAAGAATATGCCGACACTTTTGGAGAAAAGAGAGCCATATCTGACCTTTGAACTTCTCCATGGTGATGCCATCAGCATCGTACCTAACGGTGTCTTCAAGGCACATCCCAAGCCGTTGAACCGTGTCTTCTAAAACTGGTAACTCCACAAATTTATCATTGCCGCTGTATATACAGAGAGCTGGAATGTTGAGGTTAACTAACCTCTCTACGTTGGCGCTGAACTATCGGGGCAGAAAACAAAAATGGAGAATGGATTCTACATGTACAGGGTGTCCATAAAAAAAAGCAAATTATTAGAAATCTGTGTACTTTTTCAAAAAGAGGTGTGTATGTAGGGAAAGTCCAGACTGTCCTCTGTCCAATGGTACCAGGGTCATTATGTAACTGTCATGCATGACTTAGCAAACATTGCCATTATGAAAGGTGGTCAAATCATCACTGTGACAAGTTAGCAGCTTATCCTACAGGGTTCGCTTCAATGGCCTCCCTTACAGTTTGGACATTTGCCTAGATTAATCTGTGCTGACCTTTTCGTTTCTGATTGGGTATAATTTGCTACTGGAAATGGCAGCAAAAACTGGGATGAATAAAGAAAAACTCTCGGACTCAATGGGTGGGCCAAGTCTTGAGGCTTTTGCCACTTGTTGGCACAGGTTGTCTACATTCAAGGCACTTTGGGGTGATGAGGTGAGGCGTTGGAGCTGCTTAGCCACATGGCCTTGACAAAAGGCTATCTCTCTACTAGTGTTAGAGCAATAAACAATTTTTCTGCAAGCCTCAATTTGGTTTACATTGATGTTAATAGAGAAAAAGAGAAGACGGTCGCACCGTGATAAAGGTCTATTGCTTTGCAGGCTTGTAGTCGAGTCAATCACAAGTCATTATTATTATTATTATTATTATTTCTTTCTGGTATTTATACCAAGAATTCCTCAAAAGTGCCCATTGCACTGTCACTCACAAGCATGAGGAAACCCATGAAGAATTAAAAATGGCCAGAGACACCGGGGAATCCCCTTGCTCTTCACGAAAGAATGCTCTGGGAACTTTAAAGTGCGTTACCATCACCTAACACACTGGACCAACGGCTTTACATCCCTTTCAAAGGATGGAGCAAGTGTGGTTGAGTGCCTTGCTCAAGGGCACAAGTCCCTGGGTCTTAATTCAAGTCACAAGCTATTCAAATAAACTCAAACAAAGGCATTCTTTTGTGCGTGTTCATCCTTTGCTTCTTGTTACTGGACTTGTGCGGGACTTGTGACGGACTTGTGATTTTTATCGGCTCTGGACTTGTGATGGACTCGACTACTACCCTGTTGCATACCTCCTTGAAACGAAGCTGCGATCCCTCATACCACGAGAATACCTCTGAATCCCTAGTTAACCCTCTGAGGCCTGCTGCTGTAATAATATAACTGACGAGTCGCTTGACTAACGCGCCAATCAGCGGTATCTTTTGGCCAAAGATGAAGTACAGCCAGTAGGGGCTAAACAACCTGCAAGAGAGTTGGGGGAGAAACCTGAATACTCTTCCAAAATAGCGAACATTCGTTACTTTGCCCAGTTGCGCTACCCTGCAACACCGAAAGACAAATTGGGTCCATAGGGAAAACCTAAAGGAGTATACCAACTGCGCCTTAAAGCTCAGCTGGCAGAGCATCTGACCGGTGAGTCAGAGGTCTCTAGTTCGAATCCCGCTATTAAGGCCCTTACGATTTTTCTCTTATCCCAAGTTTGGTCGTTTCATTTTAATGGTGATCAGGCACCATACCAGATGTTGTGTTTGTTACTTTGCTCAGTTGCGCCACCATGCAACACCGAGAGAAGAATTGGGTCTATAGGGAAATCTTGAGGGAGTAATACCAACTGTGCCTTATAGCTCTGCTGACAGAGCATCTGCCCGGTGAGTCAGAGGTCTCGGGTTCGAATCCTGATAAGGCCCTTACGATTTTTCTCTCATCCCAAGTTTGGTTCTTCCAAAATAGAAACAATTTTGTTAGAATATCAATTCTTGATCAGAACAGAAGTTTGTTGAATGCAGTGAACTTGTGGATAACAAGGCACTGATCGACCAATCACTTGGGAATTGCTTTCAAGACTGTTCTGCTTCAGTAATTTCCTCCAGGTTCAAAAAGAGGGCTCTTTGAATCAAGTGATTCCCACAGCAATGAAATGTGCAATTTTCTGTTTCTGGGATAATCCTGTAGTTAAGGGCTCTCAGAAAATCAATTTTGAACCTGGTTGCGTGGGATGAGCTGATCATTGCATTCCTACACGAACGTTGTACGCAAAAACATCATTCTTCACCAAGTTTTAGGACCAAATGGCAGTGCCAACACGGCAAGACATCACTGTGATTCCTGCAGCCGATTTCACGAAACTTACGCAGTTGCGTAAGCCCACTTGCGCAACATTTTATTGCGTAAGTCGCGCAATAATTTAGCGATGATAACACGCAAGCTATGAGGCTTGCGCCATTTTTTCAAAAGTTGCGCAAGCTGCGCACTCTTTCGTGAAATCGGCTGCCGGTCTTTGTAAATTTCATATCCACGTTTCAATTTCCTCCATGGTTCAACACAGGTGACGTGGTGGTCTAGTGGATAGCCTGTCAGACTTTCGGTCCATGGTTCGAAACCTGGCCATTGCACCGCGTTGTGTCCTTGGACAAAACACTTCACTCCACGTTGTCTCTCTACACCCAGGTGTATAAATGGGGACCAGCAAATACAGTTGGGGAAACCCAACTAGTTGCTGGGGGTTGACCTGCGATGGACTGGAATCCCATCCAGGAGGAGTACATGTAGCATTGCTCCTAGTCACTCCATGCCACGGAAACCGGTGATGAGTACCGGCCGTATGAGCCAATGTTGGCTCGTTAATGACTAGCCTACCCTATGGTTCAACACAAGGTCTTGTTTCATTGTTGTTCGACCCCTTTAAATGCAAACGTGAAGAACGTTTAAACATTACTTAAATGTAGCAAATCGTTTACCAACACACATGTGGGGTCTTGATCCAGCCGACGACAGCAAGCAAATTGATTTAACACTGCCCTCTAGTGCTGGGTCTGCTGCCAGCTGGCAAGTCACATGACCACCCATGGAATGACCCACCACCATCGCAATGCTGAAAATAATAAATACCATAAAATGTCAATTTGTGTCTGACATGTGTCTGAAAATTGTGTCTGACATGACAGCGATCTGGCAACTCAAGGAACCAGTAAACATGCTCACCTGTGAATACCGAGTTTTGTTAAAAGTTCCCTGATAATTGCGGCTTTGTGTTCTGAGGTGTGCTTATAGATGCCATCTTGGTCAAGAGCTGTTAAACCCATTCCTAGTCGGGTAAAAAAAACACAGAATTCAAGACATTTTCACACACAGCTCAAAAATTCACCCCAAAGTTTTGAGACTGTAGATGTGCGTTCACACTGGTTCACATCTCACTTAACAAAGATCTAACGAAGAGCTGTACTGTTCACATTAGAAAACTGTTATGCAATGAAGATTGAATTCAGCTGTGCGATATATATTTATATCCTGATGAGCTTTATGGCTAATTCCCAAAATTAGGGGTCCAAAATTGTTGGTGTCCCAGTTACGTACGACACTCTCTGCTTCAAAAATCATCACTCATGATCACAAATTCTCAGTAATGGACTGTGGCCTGTGATTATAGGGGGCAGCATCATTTTCCTGAATATTTTGTTCTCTGATCCCTGAAAAATATTCAAAACAAAAGACCATAAAGGCTTATAATTTGTTCCATGGTATTGAATAGGAGTTTGGTGTCCCGGGTTACCTACGCCAATGAAAATTTGCTGTAGAATGAGTTTGTATTAACCTTGGTGCCATATCTACACACGAACATTAAATTTAAGTGGTATTTGTTGACATAAAAATAATTATTTTTCACTGGGAAACCGCTTTCAATCACTAAAAACACTTGGAAATCTGAAATACATGTCACACTTTTGGACCCCTAATTTTGGGAATTACCCATATATCAGGGGTGTTATAATGAGAGTTTACTGTATACCAGTACTATGGGGAACAAGACAAAGATGGACGCACCGTGATAAAAGTCTATTGTGAACGGGGTCTTATGCACATGCTCAATCACACATGGGAATAATGCGGTTTATAACAGTTTTCCCGATACTCTAACGTATCTTTAATCATGAAAGCAGTTTACCTGGCAAGTTTGGTATGATGACCCTATAGCCGTGTGACGTTAGGTAATGTACAATATGCCGGTAGGCTTTATGCGTGGCTGGTGCTCCGTGTACACACACAATGACTGGATCTGTTGAAGATCCTTCATCAGCAAAAACAACCTAGAAATGAGTTATAAAGAACAATGTTCATGATTGCCATCATTTATTGTAAACAGTTCTCATGGAATAGACACTTTACACGGGCAGCCATGACAGGGGGCAGTCACATTGTCATGCACGAGTAGGCACTTTGTGAATACATTTAAATATGAAAACATGCCCCCTGGCATGGCCACCAGTACAAAGGCTCTATAGCAGGGATACAGTCAAATCCATCACAAGTCCCTGCAAGTCCTCACAAGTTCATCATCAATAATATTTCACAAGACCGTCACAAGTCTATTGCAAGTCCAGTGCACCGCAAAACCACCGCAAAACCACTCCAAGACCAACACAAGTCAGTCACAAGTCAGTCACAAGTCAGTCACAAGTCAGTCTCAAGTCCAGGACTAAGTCTATCGCAAGACCATAGCAAGACCATCACTAGACTATCACAAGTTTCTGCGAGTTTCTGCGAGCCCCTACAAGTCCTCACAAGTCAGGACTCACAAGTCCTCACAAGTCCCTCACAAGACCATCACAAGGCCCTAGCTGCTAGTCCCCACAAAGTCCATGATGGACACGACCAACACGAACCCATCACAAATTCTTGCAAGTCCCTACAAGTTCTTGCAAGTCCCTACAAGTTCGTGCAAGTCCCCACAAGTTCGTGCAAGTCCCCACAAGTTCTTGCAAGTCCCCACAAGTTCTTGCAAGTTCTTGCAAGTCCCCACAAGTTCTTGCAAGTCCCCACAAGTTCTTGCAAGTCCCCACAAGTTCTTGCAAGTCCCCACAAGTTCTTACAAGTCCCCACAAGTTCGTGCAAGTCCCCACAAGTTCGTGCAAGTCCCCACAAGTTCTTGCAAGTCCCCACAAGTTCTTGCAAGTCCCCACAAGTTCTTGCAAGTCCCCACAAGTTCTTGCAAGTCTCTACAAGTTCTTGCAGGTCCCCACAAGTTCCTGCAAGTCCCCACAAGTTCCTGCAAGTCCCCACAAGTTCCTGCAAGTCCCCACAAGTTCTTGCAGGTCCCCACAAGTTCCTGCAAGTCCTCACAAGTTCTTGCAAGTCCCCACAAGTTCTTGCAGGTCCCCACAAGTTCTTGCAAGTCCCCACAAGTTCTTGCGAGTCCCTACAAGTTCTTGCAGGTCCCCACAAGTTCCTGCAAGTCCCCACAAGTTCTTGCAAGTCCCTACAAGTTCTCACAAATCCATCACAAGTCCCAGGCGCGGATCCAGAGGGGGGGTTTTGGGGATCAAAACCCCCCCTGCTCCGACACCAAAAAATATAATGTAATGCATTTTTTGCGTGTCCGCCTGTCCGAAACAAGCAGACATAAAAATCTGATGGACAAAACCCCTCCCTGGTGGCAAAACCCCCTCCTGGGAAAAATTCCTGGATCCGCCCCCGAGTCCCCACAAGTCCCCACAAGTCCCAAAACGTCCTCACAAGTCCTTACCTTAAACGTGGTACCAATTGCCTTTACGTCCTCTGTACGCAGCGTAAAATCATACGAAGGCTTAGAACTTGAGCTGCTCTGGTTACTGGTTGAGGCTGAATTTGCCATTGGGGCGTCTGATGGGCAACGCTTTCATTAACGGCTTGTGTGGAATCCGACGTGGTACTTCGCAGGAACAACGGTTGTCGTTGAAAAATGATTCCACTTGTATGACCTTCAACTTTCTGCAGAATATTTCGGGCAAAAAAAGTAAGGTAAATATGTGGTTAGTGCTATCAGTGGCGCACCCAGGATTTGTCGTTGGAGGGGGCTACAACTTGTCCCATGATGCTAGGCATCTCTCTGTGGGCAAGGGTGGGCCTCTACAAACTACTAACTAGTGTGCCGTCTTGTTTAATTAAATATCTTGCTCAAATTACACTATTCATGCTATTGCTGCTGCTTTGTAGACGTTATTTTGGTTCAACACAGCAATATTATGCATTGCAATGTGTATTGTTCGTATTTATTGTGATAGGCCTAAATGACATTGAAATAAATGTTCCTGAAAAAAACAAAAGTTCCCAGGCTCAGCATTATTCGCTTAAAAAGTGAATAGGCCTATGCTACAAGTCACAGGCAAACTAGTATCAGTATCACTGTGTGTTTTTTTTGCGCCTGCGCTTTTCAAATTTCCCGCTCCTTAGGCCACGCCCAATCACCTTTCAGATGCTCAAATCCCATGCACCTGTTTCGAGCCAAAACAGGACCAAATTTTCAGTAGAAACATGAGCTTCGGAAACGGGTCAGTGGAGATTTTGCCGCAAGCTTCAACACTCGCGGCGTTTGCAATTTTTCATGACGTCAGTAAATGAGCGGCGCTGTTCCCTAATTTACATATTTCAAATTCGCACACGTAGTTTACTCGTGCAAGTTAATAGCACCACAGTCACAGACATGACAGACTCAGTTTCTCGTTCTTTTTCATCGGTTGCTGTGCATGCAATTCGCACGCCAGCTGAAAAACACCGGCGTCACGTACATATTAATTTATCACGTACGTACGTATTAAAAAACAAAAAAGCACAATTGCAATAGGCCTACTTAAATGTCCCCTCTGGGTTTTCGTACATGTATTTTCTAAATTTTTCCCACCATGCCCACTCCCGATTTTGGGCTTTTCTTTGACCTCAAATCTCATGAATCTGCAGTCTTACCAGATGATTTATGAGTAATTTTAAAGAAAAATATTTATGATCAACTTCTCAACTCCTACCGAAGAATCTCATAGATTCAGATACCTTCTTGCAAGATAAAACTCGATTTTTACAGACCGTTTTCGTTTACTTTCTGCACATACACTGACATAGGCTAGGCTTTCATTATACTGTATGTATAGCGCCCTCACGTGGTGAATTAGTGCCTGAAAATATCGTTGGGGTGGGCGGGGGGCGGGAATTGGAGTTGAAAGTTAGGGTGGTGCATGGGGGGGGGGGAGGGGGAGTGGGGAATGGGGGAGGAGGGGGAATGGGGGGAGGAGGGGGAATGGGGGGAGGGGGAATGGGGGGAGGAGGGGGGAAGTGGGGGGAGGAGGGGGAAGTGGGGGGAGGAGGGGGCAGTGGGGGGAGGGTTACCCCTAGAACTATGGGGGATATACTCTCCCCCATAGGTGATGTTGTTTTTTTCCAATATGGCGGCGCCTGAACTTTAAGATCGGACCGAAACGTTTTCGGCTAGCGCAATAATCCGCTGCCCAATCGCCACCAAACTCCGTCTGATAGTTCTTGAGACACTCACCTTGCGTGTGTCTACGGAATTTCGGTACCATTTGTCCACTAAATTCTCCGAAAATAATGTTGGGAAATGAACGGGAACATGTGCGATGCATCCACATGCATCGCACTGAATGCCTCGATCATGCATCCACATGCATCGCACATGTTCCCGTTCATTTTCCAACATTATTTTTCGGAGAATTTAGTTGACAAATGGTACCGAAATTCCGTAGACACACGCAAGGTGAGTGTCTCAAGAACTATCAGACGGAGTTTGGTGGCGATTGGGCAGCGGATTATTGCGCTAGCCGAAAACGTTTCGGTCCGATCTTAAAGTTCAGGCGCCGCCATATTGGAAAAAAACAACATCACCTATGGGGGATACTATATCCCCCATAGTTCTAGGGGTAGGAGAGGGTGTGGTGTAAACAAACCTACATTTTTCTCATTTGTAAAATAAAAACACCACCAGATTAAACCATGCTTCTTGTTAAAATGTAATCTTTTTTATTTCTATCACTACAGTAAAATCTAAATCTCTAAATGACATATACTTAAATTTAGTCTGCGTATATATACACATGTATTTCAGTAATTCATGCATGCATTATTTATGACCGATTCATTCATGGATCTCAGAAATTAATTACACCAGTACATGTAATTATGGTTCAATTTTAAGTACATGTACATTAAGTAAATAAGACTTTAAAAATAATGTACTCATGAAAGTACATATGTAGCTGGGTCATTCTATAAACCTTTTCTGTCCCCGTTACATCGGACATCTTGTAAAATGTTGTATTTTGTAAATTCAGGACATATTCTTTAAATGCCTTCTATTTCAAAGAGTGATTACATAAAATACAATTCAAAAAAATATAGTTTGAAGGCATTTTTAATGATACTTGTATGGCAAATAGCAGTATGTCAGGTGTAACGGGGACAGAAAAATGTCACACGTTGGACCCCAAATTTATAGAATAACCCATCTCTTACCATGGAGCTATGCTCTGACAAATACCACCTGAGGACCCTTATCGTGCTGGGTATACTACCCAAGTTCATCAGGCGCGGATCCAGAGGGGGGTGTTTTGGGGGTCAAAACCGCCCCCCTGCTCCGACACCAAAAAATATAATGTAATGCATTTTGTGTGTGTCCGCCTGTCCGAAACAAGCTGACATAAAAATCTGACGGGCAAAACCCCTCCCTGGTGACAAAACCCCCTCCTGGAAAAATTCCTGGATCCGCCCCTGTTCATAAATGTCTATACGGCTCTTTGTGTGGCTTCATAAGTTGTAGTGAGAATCACTTCGTTCAAGCAGGACCACTTGACCCTGGCCGAAATCACTGCAGCAGAACAGTCTTGAAAGCAATTCCCAAGTGATTGGTCGATCAGTGCCTTGTTATCCAGGGGCGGATCCAGGGGGCTCGTACGGGGGCGCACGTACCACCCTTTTAAATAAAAACAATTTAAAACAATAATAAAATCCACTTTTCCTGCTTAAAGTGGTTAAATATTGCCCCAGATCGCACCACAGAGCATGCATCTAGAATGCATCTAGAATCCATCTAGAAGCCGTTAGGGCTTCGCGCTAGGCGCTCGCTATTTCATTGTCATCAGCATTTCATGCTTAAAAATTTCACGCCCCCCTTTTCAAAATCCTGGATCCGCCCCTGTTATCCACAAGTTCACTGCATTTAACAAACTTCTGTTCTGAACAAGAATTTATATTATAACAAAATTGTGTTTCTTTTTTGGAAGAGTATATTATTTGAAGAATGTTGTATTGTTAGTTATTTGAGAGCCATGGGCTATGTCTACTATTGCTCAAAGTTTGTTCATTATTATAGGGGTAGTTCTTTGAGAGAGTTTCCATGGACTTTTATCACGGTGCGTCCATCTTTGTCTTGTTCCCCATAGTAAGTGTCGGGTACGATCATTGAGCTATATATATATAACTGGAGACGGCATCTGGCTGGAATCGCGTCCGCGCGTGCGTTTTCGAAGTAGGGTAACAACATAATATTTCACGGTTCTTGAATTAATGAGAACAGCAATGTTAATAGGCCGTGCAGTGCTACATGCGTTTACCCTCCCGACGCGCCGCCATTGTTCGGCCGCGCATTTCTACACAAACACTCCCAGATAGCGTATCCAGTATATGTATGTAAATCAATGGGTACGATCAGTACGTCTGCGTGACCGCGCGATAGCGCGTGTAATCTGCAGTTGAGAATCACTGTCCACGCTGCGCGCTGTCTTGATCGTGCACGCCTGTGCCATTGTGATGCACACAATGAACAATTTCAAAACGAGACCAAACAATTTTTTTCTGCAAGCCTCACTTTGGTTACGTTCATTTTAATAGGAGAAAAAGGAAGATGGCCACACCGTGATATAAGTTTATTGCACAGTAAACTCATTAAAACGCCCCCTGATACAAAGCTCCTTTTTCTAAGTCCCAGGCCATTACCCTATTTTTATGTGCATTGGGTATTGCACTCTATGGCTATAATGCTTGCATTCTGTCCCTTGATGAAGAGCGCTTTATCAAGGGAATAAAGGTGTAAGTGCCATGGCTGGTCTTAATCTGTGCTTTTAAGACCAGCTAGGGGCCTGGAGGATGATAATGGCCCGAACTATTATCAGGCGCAACACTTGTTAGGCTAAAGTCATACATTCCCGGTTTTGCATCCCGCAAATCAACCAGAAAGAAATTGAAATCGTAGTAAAACCTAGCAGGACTCTGCTGGAGCCCAAGTGGACCTTAGGGCTGCCGGCATAGCTGTAGTGGCCCGTAGTGTCGCCTTGTGCAATCCTATTGAAGCCGGGAAACTGCTGTTGCTTCTTAGGGGCACTGGACTTGCCCTTAGATTTCCCGGCATTCCTTGGTAGACTTGTGAGATAAGAAATTCATCCTGGTTTGGAGCAACAACCGTGGTCGATCGACCGTGACAGAGGAACACCGGGGGCGGGACGCACCAGGGCAAACCGGGAATTTCTAATTCTTCATGGGTTTCCTCGCGCTTGCGAGTGACAGTGCAATGTGCACTTTAGAGGAATCCGTGGTATGAATACCAGAAAGAAATAATAATAATAATAATAATATCACTTTATGCTTCAAAGGGACGACACGCCGGTAAGACTTTACCAAACTACCACCGAAATTTCGGCTAAAAGACATAAATTGGACACCAAACTTCTGTTACCCAAAGGTTCCAAAAATGGTTCCAGACCTAAGAGAGATGGTTCTAGACCTAATAAAAATGGTTCTCAATTTGAAAAAGATGGATTTTGACCTTAAAAAATGGATTTTGACTTCCAAAATATTGGGGCTACGCCAAATTGTCGACCTAATTAGTTAGGTCCAAAACCTCAATTCCGTGACCATTCTCTGGCTAGTAAGGTTTGACGATTGATTTGACTCCTATGGACCTTTTAGAACAAAATTAGCCCCCATGTCCCTCGCAAAAATCCCGGCATTTTTCGCTGGAGGCCAAAATCCAAGATGGCCGCCGGCGCCATTTTGAAAAATTAAGTTTTGAACCAGAGCACCTATATTCATGTACAAAGACACTTTTTCGGGTAAGTCGAGCACAAGGATTCCGATTCTGACATTAGTTTGACATTACGGTGTCATTTTCACCCAAAAATCCAAGATGGCCGCCGGCGCCATCTTGAAAAATTTAGTTTTGAACCAAAGCACCTAAAATCGTGTACAAAGACACTTTTTTCGGATAAGTCGACCACAAGGATTTCGAATCTGACATTACTTTGACATTACGACATCAATTTCGCCCAGAAATCCAAGATGGCCCCCATTCGGTAAAGCGAAAACGTAACTTTTGAATGGGAGCTCCTAGGATCATGAATTACTAACCCCTTTTTTGGCTAATTCTAAAATGGTCACGGATTGAGGTCCTGATTTGTGAATATGACATGAGAATTATGCACCTATCAACAGGTGCAGGTAGATGCGTCGGGAGAGGAGGTCGTGTATGGCGGACTCAGGACGACAGTGACCACCCACCAGCTCCCAGCCATGTCCAAGTGGCGAGGGGTGGTGCTTCTTCGAGGGATGACGCAGAAGTAGTTTGCGCGGAGGCAGTGTTGATGTAGGCTATCTGCATATGGAGGGAGACGGACGAAATATTTGTTTTTCAGTGTCTTCCACTTCGCTGCACGGGCCTCAGCCACGGTGCTACTCTTTTTGTCACCATACATGACATGTCGTGTGAACTGGAGAAGTTCCTCTGGCACCTCCTCCTCAAGGTCAAGGCTATCTCCGCACTTTGAGAGCTGCTGTTGGGCCACAGGGCTCTTCGCCACCCGGTCATACACCGACTTCTTACCCTTGCCGTATAAACCCGAGTTGGCGTCACACCCTGTCATACAGTGCAGCTGTACAATACAGTCTGCCATCTCATCAGTCACCAGCTCACGGCATCAGACCATTTCCTGCTTCCTCTTGATACAGAGATGAAAGCTGCCGCGACATAGGCATCGGTATCCGCGGCATCGATGACAACAGGGCAACTGTAGCCTGACTCGCGCAGAACTGCGTAAACGGAAAAGAGGACAGTGTCAGCCTCAGACTGGTCAAAGCTGTAGGCCTACGCAGTTCTCCATTGCTTGCTGGGTTGACATGTTGGTGCAGTGGGAACCAACAGAGTAGACCATCTCTGCATCAACACTCTCTGCAAGGTCTGTCAGGTAGTTGCATATTAGTTTTTGCAGCCACCTCTTGTTGCTGACGCTACACAGCAGCGTTGTGAACGCTTTGGCAGAAGGGAAGGTGTCGCTTAATTTCATGTAGCTAGGTGTTGGGGATATGTGCCTTACCCTGTAACCGCAGGTCTCGCTCGTCATCTTTGGTTGAGTATGGTGCGTCGTACGGGTCATTCACACAGATGATACGTTCAGCATCACCATGACAGGTAAAAATGATAGATACCTTGTGGACTTAGTCTGACCACTTGTATGGGGTGCCATCTTGCTTTTGTCGATCTTCTGCTGATGGAGTTGCCACCCTCCATATCATACCCATGTCGATGAGAGCGGTGTAGAGTTCATGTAGATGTACAGATTGCAACTACCTGACAGACCTTGCAGAGAGTGTTGATGCAGAGATTGTCTACTCTTGTGGTTCCCACTGCACTAACATGTCAACCCAGCAAGCAATGTAGAACTACAGCTTTGACCAGTCTGAGGCTGACACTGTCCTCTATTCCCTTTACACAGTTTTGCGCAAGTCAGGCTACATTGGCCCTGTTGTCATCGATGCTGCGGATACCGATGCCTATGTCGCGGCAGCTTTCATCTCTGTATCAAGAGGAAGCAGGAAATGGTCTTATGCCGTGAGCTGGTGACTAATGAGATGGCAGACTGTATTGTACAGCTGCACTGTATGACAGGGTGTGACGCCAACTCGGGTTTCTACGGCAAGGGTAAGAAGTCGGTGTATGACCGGGTGGCGAAGAGCCCTGTGACCCAACAGCAGCTCTCAAAGTGCGGAGATAGCCTTGACCTTGAGGAGGAGGTGCTAGAGGAACTCTAGACATGTCATGTATGGTGACAAAAAGAGTAGCACCATGGCTGAGGCCCGTGCAGCGAAGTGGAAGACACTGAAGAACAAACCGTTCGTCAGTGTCCTTCCGGATGCAGATAGCCTACGTCAACACTGCCTCCGCGAAAACTACTTGGCATATCTTATGCGTCATCCCTCGAAGAAGCACCACCCCTCGCCACTTGGATGTGGCTGGGAGCTGGTGGGTGGTTACTGTCGTCATGTCCCCCAAACACCACCTACTCTCCCGACGCATCTACCTGCATCAGGGCCAGCTGAGAAGAGCGACGAAGATGAGAGTGAGGTAGATGAGAGCGAGGAAGATGAGAGCAAGGAGGGGGATGGGGAGAATGATTATGTACAGGGGAGGAGGGAGGGATCATCAGAATCTGATTATTCAGAATCTAGTCAGGCAGAATGCTTTGATTCAGACTAATAATTGTGTTGTGGTGTCATGATTTTATTGACATGTTTTAAGTGGTTTCATTTGAAACTAGAGTTGGCTAGTAGAACAATGCCATCTTCAAACCTCAAGTTTTTCACGAGTTGTCATTGAACTTTGATGCCGATGTCAAACTCTTAAATGGCAAGAAGGAGTACAAACTCTAGAAGAATGTTAAGAAAGGTTGTGGTGACAGAATATCCTTGTCCGACTATATACGGTCTAGGTGGTGAACCAGCGAGACAGCTTGTTGTTTACCTCACAGTGTTCTAGATATTTTACACAAAGCCTACAGAGTATAGCCTGACAATTTTGTTTGGGTATCCAAGATATTTTATGTTTTCACAGACATTTATAATAAGGTTATTATTTATGGTAACGTTATAATTTATGGTTATAAAATAAGAATTCATCACCTGAGAGTTATATAATGTTCTAACTGACATTTTGACGTTTTTGGAGATAACAGTATTTTAAAATTTCTCAGATCATAAGCTTTAAAATGATATAATTTCTCAGGGGTTCCCTCTTTCTTTGACATTGGCCACTTCCGGTAAATATTTCTTTGCCAATTGTTTATTTCCGAACTTTAAAGGCCAATGTATCTAAAATATTAAAATGTTAATCAGAACATTGTAATTCTTATGTCATATTCACAAATCAGGACCTCAATCCGTGACCATTTTAGAATTAGCCAAAAAAGGGTTTAATTCATGATCCTAGGAGCTCCCATTCAAAAGTTACGTTTTCGCTCTACCGAATGGGGGCCATCTTGGATTTCTGGGCGAAAATTATGTCATAACATCAAACTAATGTCAGATTCGGAATCCTTGGGGTCGACTTACCTGAAAAAGTGTCTTTGTACACGATTTTAGGTGCTCTGGTTCAAAACTTGTTTTTTTCAAGATGGCGCCGGCGGCCGCCATCTTGGATTTCTGTGTACAAACGATGTCGTAATGTCAAAGTAATGTCAGATTCGAAATCCTTGTGGTCGACTTATCCGAAAAAGTGTCTTTGTACACGATTTTAGGTGCTCTGGTTCAAAACTAAATTTTTCAAGATGGCGCCGGCGGCCATCTTGGATTGTTGGGTGAAAATGACACCGTAATGTCAAACTAATGTCAGAATCGGAATCCTTGTGCCCGACTTACCCGAAAAAGTGTCTTTGTACATAAATATATGTGCTCTGGTTCAAAACGTAATTTTTCAAAATGGCGCCGGCGGCCATCTTGGATTTTGGCCTCCAGCGAAAAATGCCGGGATTTTTGCGAGGGACATGGGGGCTAATTTTGTTCTAAAAGGTCCATAGGAGTCAAATAAATCGTCAAACCTTACTAGCCAGAGAATGGTCACGGAATTGAGGTTTTGGACCTAACTAAATAGAGCGCGTCATCCTAATAGGGCTCTCTATGCAAAAAGTGTCGACCCAGTGGATAAAATAGAGAAATAATAATGTGTGACGGGGACCTTAACCATTGAAAGACAATGTCTCCCATTCATCAAGCGTTCTGTTCAATCCTGAGCTGTCAGTCTGTCTGGGTACGTTCACATCATCCGCTATACTCATTAGGTATGCAGCCATTTCATCAGTGTTGGGTTTATCCGGGAAAGCCCATACATCTTTAGTAGCGCCGATATCCCTCATGCACATCGGACAGGTGTTGTGCTGTTTCCGCCTGGACAAACAGGAGAAATGGGTGTCAGGATTTAGCCAATAAGCAAACATCTTCATCTGTTGAATCATTGTGTAATTCCACTAGACAATTGTTGGTCCTTGTTGGTCAACAAATGTTGTCTCATGTTGACGGTCATGTCTAGGTACTTGTAAAGCGCATTGAGATGTCGACAGACATGGAATGCGCTATATAAGAACTTGCTATTATTATATTATCATGTTTATATTGTATAAGTTAGGCATAAATCTGTGAACATTTCTGATTTTCGAGATACCAATCATGTATACTGCCTATGAGTTGAACTTTCCTTCCTCCATGGTTGAACTCACCAGGCCTCAATGCAGTGTTGACAGTAGGTATGAGTGCAGCTTAGGACAATGTCTGCTTTATTCTCCATACAAATGGAGCAGTCACCTTCGTCTGTGGATTCCAAAGAAATTTGTTCCACTCTAGAGACAAATACAAAGACCAGTAGTGAGGAAAGCATATTAAGTGGGAGGGTGAGAGGGAGGAGGAGGAGGGGGAGGGGGGGGGGGGGGGGGGGGGGGGGGGGGGGGGGGGGGAGTCCTATATAAGGAACCTGTGGGTAAGCCTTGTGAGTTCTCCTGTTCTGTTTGTGTGTGCATGAGCCGTAGTGCTGCTCTAATCTCTGTAGACTAGTACCGGTAAGTGCAATAACTTCAGCATAATTTGACTCCGGTTTTTAAATGTTGTAATAAATACACATTGTACTTTTTTAATCATATTTTGGCTTTAAGATCCAGTTCTCTTTTGTACATCATCGTCACCGCTGGCCCTGTCTGTTTCCTGTATTTTTAGACCAACTCGGTTACACATGCATGGAATTTTTCAGGTTTTCTGAAGTATTACTGAAGTATTAACCCTGTTCTAACTAGAGAAATCGCTTCATTCGACGATGAGGTTTTCTGTTGTGAATGCTCGCCTCTGCATTCAACGAAGATGAGAATCACTTCATTTGACTCTTCATTCGATGAAGCAAATTTGTAATTTGAAGCTCCCTTCGTTCGACGAAGCGATTTGACACGTAAAGAGATGTAGGCGTTGCGCAGCTTCATTCGATCTTCGTTAGCAGTCACCTAATGTGAACGGTACCGATCTTCATTCGATCTTCGTTAAGTGAGATGTGAACGCTCGCTTCATTAGCTAACGATGATCAACCAATCTTCGTCGAACGAAGCGATTTCTCTAGTGAGAACTAGAGAACGCAGTTTATCAACATTATTCTTCAGTTATGTAATGCTGTTGTTCCTGTTTTTAAAAGTTTTCTAATCATCCGTCTTTTAAATTGTTCTTGTTAACACCTTGCTCAACACTCTAAAATACGGCTGGGAAATTTCGGAGGAATAAGGCCAAAGGGATTTTGAATGTTCTATTAAGAACTTTTCTTTCGGAAAACAAGGAAAGACCCGGGGCAACAATTTAAAAATATTTAAAGGAAATAATAGAGAGTCGTACTTTTTAAATATTGTAGAGACTTCCAACCACCCTTCGGTCACTCCAGAACTTGGACGATTAAGCTCCGTCAGCACACTTGAGAATGCCTTCCCATCATTTCTAGCAGCGACGTTATTTGCCCCTTCCCCACAACTTGTCGAGTCGCTGCATCCAAGGGCGCCCTCTATCTGGCTTTCTTCGGTTATCGTTAGCCTGTCGCTGATGCTTTCACACTGCTGCATGATGCTCTCGTAAACCTGCAGAAACTGCTTCAGAGTCATTGTTCTTGAAGATTCGCAGCCATGATTTTGACTTGTGATCTGGTCAAAATGTTGTGAAAATACAGGAAAAAAAGGACTTGGAGATTGAAATTCATCAGAGTATGTGGTTTGAGCTGGGGACAATTTCATAAAGCTGCTTATAATTAATCATAATGGCCTATTTTTTGTTAACCGAGCATCAGGCTATTTCATAGGCATCGTTAACGGTAAGCAACTTGAAATATGTGCCTTAACTGCAGGGCCAATTTTTGCGTAAGATAGCGACAACAATAGCCGTCTCCAAGCGTGCATGCTTGCTTAAGCACGCCGCGGCCATGAAATAGCGCTTAACCCGTCTGCTATAGTATTAAGCACGGCTTTCCAGCTAATGCTTGAGCAGCTCTGTATGAAATTGGCCCCTGGACTTGAGTCAAACGTGAGTTGCAATTTTTTGGGACTTCGGACTTGGAATTGACCCAAATGAGTTGACACTTGATCTTGGAAAGGGCATGAGTTAATTTCAGGACTCCATATAAAAGATTAAAACACAATTCTTACAAGTTTTAAATCACTTGCAAATAAATTTACTACTTCCTATATTAATTTTGTGGGAAAAATAACCTGGCATTAAATTTTAAGGGAAATTGTGGGGGTAAGAACAGCAAGAACTCTTAAAATTCTCCTCTTAGATTTCAAGATAATCAATTACCCATCATCTGAGATCAATTTTAATATCTTAGCACTTGAATCGAGAATTGCTATAAACCTCTTATTTATTGTCTACCAAATTTCTAAACTTTCTAAAGATTAATGGACAAGTTCAAAAGGTCTTATCAGGTTTCTTTACACTAAGGCCAAACAAAATAAATGGTGCGTTTACGGTAACGGCCTAAAACAAATCCAGGTAGGTAGTTAGGAAAATAATTATATTTTGTCTTTTTTTTTGGACATTAAATGCATTTGCGTGTTGTTTTACAATGTTTGAAACTCACTATTAACACTATTAAACATGTTCATGTACAAGTGTAGAAAATGTTATGTTCGCTGGAAATTATTGCAAATAGTTATATAGTGCTCATTTAAAATTATCAACTTGAAAATAAGCAATAAAAGGTTTGAGTTCGGTAAATTGGCCTCAAAAATTCCAGGTAGGTCGGGTTGCCGTAAACACACCATTTATTTTGTTTGGCCTAAACACTTTAAAAAAATGCACCTATCAATTGTTCCCCCCCCCCCCCACCCCTGGAGCAACATTTAGGTGACAAAAATCCCCACCCTCGTGTGCAAAACATGTGCACAAAATGCACAGAAAATGGGTTAAATGCCGCACCCTGGAGCATGAAAAACGTGACCAAGACCCCTACCTAGGGGGTGGGGCAGCGCGGGGGGAGGGGGGGGGACAATTGATAGGTGCATAATTAAACCCACGAAATTTCAAAAAAATTGTATTTTACCTTCTGACAATGGATTCGAACCCGAGACTTCCACAGGATGGTGGTGCAGTCGGTCCCAGGGATGATTCCAAAGACGAGATATTTTCCCTTTGAATTGCTCAATGTGTTGCATCTGCAGATTTGTGGAACAAAGGTTAACACTTTTGGAAACTAATTTATCCGGTTCCATAGAGCAGTGCAGTGATTACACCAATCTTTTTGCTTTCACATCCAAATTGAAGATTGCAAATTTCCTGTTTTCTTCTCATGGATAGTATTTTGGGGAGGTATTTTATATGATTGTTGGGTTAGAACGAAATGCATTTTCTGAAAAAAAATCTGGAAAAGCTCCTTTAAGGGAAAGTAGTAAAGTAATTAAATTGAATATTCTTCTGAAAGCCATCGTCCTGTGTGAAAGTTTTATTTCATACAAATTTTTTAGCGTAACCCGCTCCTCGTCAGGTAATTATTATTATTATTATTTCTTATGGTATTTTTTTCGTATACATTGAACAAAGATTTTAAGGAAATTACCTCCCGGAATCAACACATAATGTAATTTTAAGATATACTTCCCACTTGCACTTTTGTCGCAAATGTTGCTTTTCTGTAGAAAAATCACATTTTCTTCCTCAAAAATTGCCTTCAGTTAATACAATATAACCATTCACGCGCGCGCGCAGCGCCCTCTGTTGTCGCGCTTACGCACAGACCGCTCACCACGTCATTTTGTGCATTACTTTATGCAGTAATTTTATCATTTATTTATCTCAGAAATGCAACATTTGCGACGGAAGTGTCAGTGGGAAATATATCTTAGAATTGAATAAGCTATCGATTCCAACATATAAATTTACCCAAATCCGTGTTCAATGTATATGAAAAAAATACCTTTCTTTCTGGTATTTATACCAAGGATTCCTCAAAAGTAACCATTGCACTGTTACTCGACTCGCAAGCGTGAGGAAACCCATGAAGAATTAGAAATGGCCAGAGACACCGGAGAATCCCTTTGCTCTTCACAAAAAAATGCTCTGGGATCTTTAGAGTGTTACCATTACCTAACACACTGGGCCAACGGCTTTACATCCCTTCCGAAGGATGGAGCAACTGTGGTTGAGTGCCTTGCTCTAGGGCACAGGTACCGCAGCCGGGAAGGAGGTTCGAACCCGCAACCCCAAGTTTTCACGTATGATTGCGAGTCAATGACCCAAACCACTCGGCAGAGCATATGGATTCTGTGTCATATCACCCAACTATTTTTAGGACCAAGGGATACATTATGATATGTTCCCAAGACATGTAGTCCCAAGACATGTAGTCCCAAGACACGTAGTTCCAGGGGTAAGCCCGAACTTTAGCATCTTAGATTTTGGTGATTGGGATCACACAGCACCAAATCTAAAATTTCAGATCAATTAGGCTTGATTTCGCGGAAGCAGCCCCCATCTCAAAAACAATTTGAGATTTTTTGATAAAAGGGCGTGGTCTCCTACCTTGAACCCTCATATCACTGGAATTACTGAGCCAATCTTCTCAATGGCATTGTTGGAAAGAGAATTTCACAATGATTCCAAAATCTTGAAATTTAATCTCCCACATAATTATTTATCATGTTTACAAACGTTTCAAATGTGTAAATAACAAAATAACGTGCATTCAAACAAATTGGAGACAAAAGTTGAGTAGTATAAACGTTAATCATATTAAACTTCAGACCTTTGTTAGTTTGTAGGCCTAGTTGTAGACCTAATTGTGACACAGGCTAAACATTTTCCTCACAAAATCTAAACATATTTTACACCTACACTTCTCTTTACTGATGCTTGACCATGTTGACGAGACATTTTATTTTTTAAAGAAAACCAAAATTATGATCAACTTCTCCCCACTTTTACCAAATTACACACCCGCAGAGATGATTAATAGGCCTACAATAAATTACAATGTTTTGTAATCAATCATACCGTAGGCCTACACATATAACCATGGAGGAAGGAAAAGCTCCATGATGTAACTCACATTGTGTTAAGACCTTCCACGGCCTGTACAAGTTCAGCGTATTTCACCGTAGCAACTTGTTTGAGCAAGTGTCCCTGTGACAGGATAAAATCCCGCCATTCTCCAAGACTGCTGTGCTTGTGGGAGCTCTGAATGTGCCCCATCTAGTGGCAGGATAAAACAGACCGAGTGCAGGATCTAAGATGGGAAAAATATAAACATGTCTGCAAGTGGATTATGAAGTGCATGGGAAAATAAAACCCCCAACTTCTCTTTCATCCAAATTCCAATTTTCATTCCGTTTACTCAGGTTCGGTCGGTGAGGGCGCACTCTCTGCGTACCGGTCCCGTTCAAGACGTTATTTCGTCTGGTGCCGCAGTCATATAAACATTCAGACACGAATAAGTCGGTAGATGGTTTGGGCATCATACCTCAGTTACAGATTTTGAACCTGGAAAGAGATTTTGTCTGTCCGTCCGAAATCAGCGACGAAATCAATAAAAAAATCTATGTTATAAATATAATAAAACCTAAATAATTAAACCGTTGTATAGTGACAGTCTAGTAAAGTGTTGTGGGTAAGAATTTAGGGTAAAATTCCACACACTGTGGCTTTTTATTAACTTATTTGGTGACGCAGCAAGCAGCTCAGCTGGGTACGGGTGCAGGTCAACTCGACCGTTGCGTTGGCCAACTCGACTCGAACCAACTCAGCCGTCGTACCAACTCGACCGTTGTGCCAACTCGACGGTTGTGCATTCAACTAAGGAGTCAGCTCGTATAAACTTGACCGTTGTGCGTTCACTACGTTCAACATGAAAAGTTCATGGCAGTTCGTGAAAGCGAAAGCGAATCATAAGTAGGCATATCAGGCCGTCACGGAAAACACGCGAAAATTACGTCAGGAGAGCACCCATCTGTATTCAAAACATCGTAGCAAGTCTCACAAACATCGTGTCGTAACAGGACAAACACCATTAAAAAGCATGAAACTTCATCTTTCATTTGCATATGATAGCTTTAAAATCCGTCCAGACACCGCAAAACGACAGTGAGTTGAAGTCAGAACTCGCTTCCGAATTCACCCGAGTCTTCCTCGGTGCGCGCTGCCGGCCATATTTGGAGATTCTCGTTTCGTCGCACTCCTTTCTGATTAGTTTCCAACCGTGTTCCTCATTATTATTCATGAGGAGACCTTGGAATCATGTTCTTTAGACACCACTGAATCCGATGACGCATTTCATTCGGTTGAGTGGTTCAGAAACTGTGCCCGGTTGAAGATTTCAAATTAAGTTTTTTCTCTTTTCTAAATAATTTCACCGGAAACAAACTATACCCCGAAAAAGAACAACTATCATAGATTATAAACAGATATAAATCTATTTATTTGAACGTGAATTACTCTGTTGGAATCGGCAAAGTTGTAAGGCCATCCCATGCCACAAACAGACGGCCATTTTTGCATTGCGGCGAACAATAAATCGATCAAGAAATCCTATACACGGGGCACGCTCGATGCGTCATTTGGACCTGGGGACGAGGTTTGCTCTATATATGGCCACGTTGCTTTGTTTATTATTGATTTCTAAGGGATTTTAACACTGATCTGAGTATTTTATGAGTGGAATTATATTCCTGATGGGAAGTTATCATTACTGAACATTATCGTTTTAAAAATCGTTTTAAAAATAGTCCCATACCATGCATACCATACTACGTTAATCTTTTAAATTCTTAGTAGGCCTAAGATTATTATTATTATTATTTTTTTTTTTTTTGCCAGTTTAGGCTGCACAGTACATGTATGTTTTCGAGTGATTTTTTGCTGAATAATATTGTATAGATTCCCAACAATTGACATCTTCCAATTATTCTCAAATTATTTATTTATTGTAATTTGTATTTCAGTGTCCTGAAAATGGCAGGTAACAGTTCCCAAACCAAGGGGGTGCACTGGACTGGCCGTCTTCCGGATCTGTTGATGAATGGGAGATATTTATGCTAATTATATGCTAATTTGCATACTTAACCAAAATTTGATGGGCTCATCTATATCTTGTTCCTAATAGTCACATCAGGCATACTGCAAATTTTCATTGCAAAATTTGGCCAAATGGCAGAGTTATTGCCGGAAGAGTATTTTGCTCGTTAAGGTAATTATGCTAATTATGTGGTAATTTGCATATTTACCCGGAATTTGATGAGCTTGTCCTATTATCACATTGAGATCATGCTTGTTGCCAACTTTCATAGCAATATTTGGCCAAATAACAGAGTTATGGCAACAAAAGTATTTTGCTCATTATAGTAATTATGCTAATTAGTGGCTAACTAGTGCTAATTTGCATATTTACTCAAAATTTGATGAGCTCATCTCATAACCCACATTTACACCATGGTTGTTGCAAAATTTCATAAGAAAATGATATCAGTTAACCAATCTGTGTCTTATTAAGTGAAGAAATGGCTTCACCAATAACCACTTGACCTTTGACCTTTCCATACACTATACAATAAATGGATTTCTACAAACATTGCCCGTTTTAATAACTTCAAAATTGAATATCTCCGGAACGGATACAGATATTTTAATTCTGTAAACTGCTCTGTGATGCTTGCTTCAGGACCTTTCATATGAGACTAATATCAATGCAATGGTGTCATTATTTAAATTTGGTCTGATATGCCTATCATAAGCAAAACTGACAAATATGACACATTTCCCTGCGAACCTTGTGCAGCATGGCGATACTACTACTGAACTAGTAGTAGGCTAGCCCCGCGAGCAGTGCTTCGGAAAACCCTCAGCCCTGTTGCATAATATACCCCAAATCTGTGGCAAACTTACGCAAATGAAATTTGTCCCATGGCTCTGATATTTGCTCAATAGGTGCACTCACCCCAATATTCAAATATTCCGAAGAGTACGCATCGATCCGATGTCTAGTTTCGGTGAAATAGTGGGCAAACTTGAGACCCTCCGTGCGATAAAATCCGCTCCCGTTTGCACAAAAATCAAATATGCGTATGCGCGAGAGCGGAGAGGTCAACACTAGACTGGTTCTTTGTCCTCATATTTACTTCCCTTCGTCGTCTAGCTCGTGTTGACCTCTCCGCTCTCACGCATGTGCATATTTGTTTTCTACTAACGTTACTTTTAGAAGGCTAAAAGTGTTGTTTTTGACGTTTATATTGGAACGTTATCATTTTCTATATTACACTTTTAGCCCCTTAACATTTTAACCCCCTTCGTCGTGTGGAACATTCTTACACGCCCTCAAGAGTCTAAATACCCGAAAATTCTTACCGTAAATTCCAAATCAGACATTTAAAAGCACACCATCGGGGTCCTTGTAATCTCAAGACTTCTGCACCCTTGTCGTTCACTGTCCATGATGACTCAAACATCAAAAAAGGATGAAAGGGAGCAAAATCTGGAGTAAAATCGATAAATCTGGACAGACGGGAGACTTGACCATGTCATGCATGTTGACTTCGCTACTATATGATCGCGTCAAAAGGAAAGTAGTCCCACCAACGCGGATGGATTTTGTTTAGCCTAGACTGGCCCCCTGTCTATGTGCACTACGCTGCTCTCGCTCATATACAACGCGTGGGGAAGTAAATATGTGGACAGGGGGCCAGTCTAGGCTAAACAAAATCCATCCGCGTTGGTGGGACTACTTTCCTTTTGACGCGGCCTACCATGAAGTCTGTGTACCACGCTGGCTGATTTTACTCCAGATTTTGCTCCATTTTATCCTTTTTTGATGTTTGAGTCGTCATGGACAGTGAACGACAAGGGTGCAGAAGTCTTGAGATTACAAGGACCCCGATGGTGTGCTTTTAAATGTCTGATTTGGAATTTACGGTAAGAATTTTCACACGGGTATTTAGACTCTTGAGGGCGTGTAAGAATGTTCCACACGACGAAGGGGGTTAAAATGTTAAGGGGCTAAAAGTGTAATATAGAAAATGATAACGTCCCAATATAAACGTCAAAAACAACACTTTTAGCCTTCTAAAAGTATACTAACGTGTATTTATACTCTCAATTCTTTCTGTACAGTATTTTTAGATCAAGCTGTTGCCAGTTTCAAACAGAAGCCGTTCGTAAGACAGGATGGATTTGGAGTCGCAATCTAAGTGTGAGATGGTTCTTCAAGACCTGTGGAGTAGCAGCGAAGACGAGGCAAATATCGCCAGAACTGCCACCTTTTACGATGAACTCTTACCTGACACATCACGGTAATGCCTGCCCCAAACCCCCCTCCCCCATCCCACCATCCCACCTACATGACCTAAAGAAGTTGGGATTGTCGCTTTTCGCTTGACAAAATCCCACCCCTGGGGCAAATTTTGGGTGACAAAATCCCCACCCACGGGTGGGGATTTTGTTTTCTCATTACTAAATTTTGATTTTTCCTTCAAATTTTCCCCTCACATGTACCAATGCTTGATGAGTCATTTTAAAGAAAAACAAATTATGATCAACTTCTCAACTCTAAGGCCCGCTTCAAACGCGCGAATTAAATTCAACTTGATTTGTTAAATTCGACATGGCACAAGCACGACGTTTAAAGTCATTTGGCTCGGCAAATTGATTTCGGCACGGCAGAAAAAGGTATTTTTTTTCATATACATTGAACACGGATTTGGGTAAATTTATATAGTGGAATCGATAGCTTATTCAATTCTAAGATATACTTCCCACTGACACTTCCGTCGCAAATGTTGCATTTCTGAGATAAATAAATGATAAAATTACTGCATAAAGTAATGCACAAAATGATGCGGCGAGCGGTCTGTGCGTAAGCGCGACAACAGAGGGCGCTGCGCGCGCGCGTGAATGGTTATCTTGTGCACTAACTGAAGGCAATTTTTGAAGAGGAAAACGTGATTTTTCTACAGAAAAGCAACATTTGCGACAAAAGTGCAAGTGGGAAGTATATCTTAAAATTACATTATCTGTTGATTCCAGGAGGTAATTTCCTTAAAATCTCTGTTCAATGTATACGAAAAAAATACCCAGAAAAATTTTGCTCGACAGGGTCTGCCGTGGTAACTCAATTTAGTGCAGCACAAGCACGGCTCGGCTTCAAACGTCGTGCTACTGCCGTGTCAAATTTAATTCCAGTTCGAAGTTGGTTCGCAATTTTGTTCACAACTACGAATGCGCATGCTCGCAGCGCGTATGTGAGTAAAGAAATAACCAACAAACAAGTGCATCAAAATAATAAAATGGCGACGTACAATGGACAGAATGGAAAACGCACGTGTACAATGTCCATGACGTGCACAATACTCATCCGCCATATTGGATGAGCTTAAAAGCACAGGCTCGTCAGCAATGCGCGCACGCCAAATTCTTGCCACGAAATACCCAGCTCCACAGCAAAGGCATGGAGCTGCGTATTTCGTGGCATGAGTTGGCGCATTGCTGACGAGCCTTTGCCTTTAAGCTCGACTGGGAGTTTGGAGTTAAGTTCGACGTTTGAAGCCACTGCCGTGCTAACGTCGTGCCAAGTTGAATTTAATTCGACACGGCATTTAAGCGCGACTTTGAAGCAGGCCTTAGCGTCCCAACTTATTTAAAGTTATTGTTAAGGCTATCCAAACAATAACTTAGTATTGTCCCAAGAAAAGTTGGGCTAGCTGTAACTTAATGTTGAGAAATTGATCAGAATTTTTTTTCTTTAAAATGACCCATCTAGCATTAGAATGCGCTGATTTGATGGAAAAAAACAAAAATTTGAGTGGGAAAAATTTAAGATTTTGTGAGGAAACACTTTTTCAGCCGTATGTTTTGCCGTACTTTTATGCCGTATGTTTTGCACACAAGGTCTGATTGAAACCATGATCAACTTCTCAATTCTTTCCAAAATAGTGAACCCGAGTCTTCGAGATCGTCAAGGACTATTAGATGGCAGCGTAGTTCACGGTTAGGGAGAAATACGCACAAGATCAGGAAACACGGGGTTTACAGGTATAGAAACTCTGACAGCTCATCTGAAGAGAGATTTGTTGACGATTATGCAATATTGCATAGACACGCAACGGCTAGTACTAGCCGGCAGCCAGTACAGCAACAAACACAAGAGCGTCATAGTATCACAGTTATTGATACGGGCACAATCAGTGGTCTCTCTGATACTGACACGGCAGTTAGAAAAAAGAGCCGTAACCCGTCTTGCAGGTCCAGATCAGGAGAGGGGCCAAAAGACAAGAAACTCGCCTGTAAGAATAGTGTAATGGTGCTTGGAAGTAGCTCGAGTAGCACTGATTCGTCCGATTCCGAGTCGCTTCTTTCACCAAGGCTGAGAGCAAGAAAGACCTTAAAGTCAAGAAGAGCAGATGATGGCTTTGTGGTATCCCCGGAATCATCTGGGGATCAAAGCATAGAACAAACACGTCAGAAAAACTCTAAAAGACAGTTAAATATCGATAACGATCAAGTTCTTGGACAGAAACGAGCCAGACTGTCTCCAGTTCATGAACCATCCAAATCTGGTTCATCGGGGAGCTCCACCAAGGAAAAACCTCAGTCGAAAATCTCGCACCCCACATCTAGAACCAACGATCCTAATTCCCAGAGCAGCAAACTTTACGATGACAAAATAATTGATCTTTTTGGGAGCGAATCAGATGATGGCAGTTATGCAATGAACGGCAATAATCGGGAAACGAAAGTTGACGAGAGACGGGGGAATCACGATTCCCAGGACTCGAATAAGACAGAGTCGTCAGGAGTATCAATTGTGACATCCAATCCAATTCCTGTGCCTGCGAGAGCTTGTGGGGGCGCTCACAGAAATGATAAACTCTCCGGAGGAAATACATCAAAATCACTCCTTTCCCAGAACGCAGATGATACCATTCTGAAAAAACCATCCTGTAGTGCGGGGAGAAATGACACAGTTATACTCCTAGATATCACCCAAAGTGCTGAACGAGGCGCCATGGCAGGGCAAGTGAGTCCAAATGCCAACTCAAATACTTTGGCAAAGCGGATTGACTGCGAAAATGTGGAAAGTGAGTCCCCAATCTTAGTGGGACTGCGTACCAATAGAAAACCAGCCAACAGGTACGAAAGCGTCATCTCGGGAACTGAATCGTTAGCAGCCGAGGCAACGAACAGGAGGATTCCAGAAGGACCCTCCACCATCGTCTCTCACCAAAAGCAACTTGAGTCAGATAACTCGAACAGCAACAGTCCAGAGATATGTTCTCCTTTCTTCTCTCACCAAACAGAACTTCCCAGCAAAAGGGACCCTCGACCCTTAAAGCATAAAGCTCAATGTGGTGAAGCACCAACAAAAGGATCCTCTCTGAAACGTTCGGGAGTAATAACCAGCCGAGATCAGACCCCAAGAGAGCATCTTTCCGACGATGGAGCGAATAGGAATGTCACACTTCCCCGACCAATTGCTAAGAAACAGATGAAGAGGGTTTCTTCAGAAGCAGCAATCTCGGATCTCCATCAAGAGGGCTACTCGGCCCAAGAGGTTGATTTTCTTTTCTCAAAGACATCCTTTGAGGAAAATCGACTCGAGTGGATGCACAAAAATCGAGCGCCTGCATACAGTGCATTTACGTCTCGTGCTTCCTTCGCCACCTCCAAACTAGCTGCTGGAACACGACTAACAAAATGTAGGAACAGATATTTGCAATCTTCTAAAGAACCACCTACAGCTGAGGCATCGGGAGAAAATTGGCACTCCAAACTATCGGACAACTGTGGAAGTATTTCTCCCATCTTTGCAAAACCTCCCATAAATCGAGAATCTCGGGTGAGATCAAGGAGCAGACCAAGGTGCGATCCACCTGCAGCCAATGAGAGACCGGTAATTAGAAACCCTGAGTTCGAGCGACAAAACCGACACACTTGCAGCCATCAACGTAATCAAGAAGTTATAAATTTGGATCACGAACAGGCAGCGCTTGGTGGCAATTTACGTGATACCTATGTCGTAGATACTAGCACCAAGTCCTCAAGAACAGAGGCTCGAGTTCCGGACAACAACCGAGAAGTCATAAATGTGGACACTGAGGAGATGGTGTTTACTGGTAATGTATATGGTGCAGCTAATAGGGATATCAGCGCCAATACTCAAAGCACAAAGCCTCAGGTTCTTATAAACACTCGAAGTAGACAACGTAGCTCAACTAGAGAACACGTCGCCGAAAGGAATTCTACGAGAGAAGTGGAAGAGATCAGAACTTCACGACGCAGTCGACAAAGGACCAACATCATTTCTGGTTCTGCAGTTAGTCGAGGAAACAGAGTCCCCTTTGATTCGGATTTCAGTATAATTGAAGACGTGGATTCTCGATCTGGTCGGAGGGTTGATGATGTCGCTAGTGGAATCAGCGAGGCAAGGAACTTGGGAGCACCTCAGTCACCTGATCTGGAAATAATGGAGGCGATTCGACAAATGGAAGAAGATGAAGCAATGGCAAAACAACTGCAGGTAGTTTTTTTGTTTTAATTATTTTTTAAAGGCCCTGTAGATGATCTGTTTTTTAGCGATTCTGCGAATAAAACCATTATAAATCAAAAGAAAGACATCAACAAACTCATCCGAAGAAATTTCAGCTTTGTCAAATGTACTACGTTAAAAAAAACCATGAAAATCCATATGCGTTTTCCTGGTCTTAGCGGGGCGTTTCAAATCAGTTGATCGGGTACTATGTGGCTTGCGTCATGCACTCTGTGGCGCACATCATATACTGCGTGTGCGCGCGATCCATAAAAATGCATCGCGTTGAAACACGCAGTACACAGCGCCCATGCATTTTGGACCGCGTAGATGCGAACCAAAAATAAGTAAATCCTTTGCAAACGATCTAAATAATTTCATCTTTTTTGATTATTTTCTGCTAAAATTATATCATTTTGAGCGGAAACCTTTCATTCGGTAGTTGCTATTAATTAAATCTTTACTTTCGGAACTTTTCCCCTGTAAACTCGTCGATTACTTTTTGGGGTCATTGCAAAGGATACATGTTGTGTCCGTAAATTAGTGAGAGCGCCCTCAAGAGACGAGTTGAAGCGTCCGCCATGTTGCAAGGTTACGAACGGAGAATAAAGCAGAGTTGTTCAGATTGTACATTTGTTTACGTTACCAATCTTTTATTTTGACCCTTGAACATAACATATTTTGGCGACGAGAAGGGATAGATCAGATTGGCATTGTTTTTACATCATGGCATCGATTCCTCCACCTCCATTTTTCCTCGCATCTCCGGGAACTGCGCCCGTTCCGTGGATGCAGTGGCGAGGTATGTTCGAAACCTACACAGTTGCAGCAGGTGCAAATGCATACCCTAACGCTCGAAAACGTGCATTACTACTACATTGCCTTGGCACTGAGGGCCAACGTATTTTCCACACTCTGCCTCAAGATCATGTACAGGATGAGGATGAATACGAAGCTACTCTCCGAGTGTTAGACCAACATTTCCAGCCCAAGCTGAATATTGTGGCTGAACGTTACAAATTCCGTAAACGTTCTCAACTTCCAGGAGAATCTGTTGATGATTACACTCGTGAACTACGTGCCTTAGCATCATCGTGCAACTTCGGAAACATGACCGATGAGCTGATTAGGGATCAGTTCATTGAACGCACATGCTCTACTCAGATCCGAGAGAGACTTTTGCTCGAACCAGATTTGACACTTGCTAATGCAATTACAATTTCTCGACAAATCGAATCGGCAATGCGTGAATCCAAGATCATTGGCGAGAATTCCAGCCATGCTGCAGAGGCAGATGTACATGCAGTCTCGCGTCGAAAACCCGGTAACCAACGCCGCTCACGCCAATATCGCAGTACTACCACAGATCGTCAAGCACAACCTGCTCAACCTGCAAGGAAAAATTCGCAGATTTGCTACAGATGTGGTGACGAATCACACAAAGCAAATGATCCGAACTGTAAAGCCAAGAATGTTACCTGCTCCAAGTGTGGAAAAATAGGGCATTACGCTCGTGTATGCCGTTCTGGCCAGCGTTTTCAGTTCACACGCAATCCAGTACATGGTATCTACAACAAGGAAGAACCGTACAGTGATTACAATGTTTTGACCATCCAGCACATTTCGCAAATGGACAGCGTCAAATGTTCTGTCATCCTTGGCTCATCCGTTCCACTTTCCATGGTTGTTGATACTGGTGCATCAGTGTCAATAATACCTGCATCTACGTTCGGAAAGTTATTCGCTCACGAGGCATTACACCCAACTACAGCCAAACTTACCACGTACCTTCACGATCCAATTGCAGTGCTTGGAACATTTCATACAACCGTTCGTCTTGCAAGTAATCCTGAGCGTAGTACCCAAGCTCACATTTTCGTCGTACAGTCAGGAACCGCCATTATGGGACTGGACTTGATCCGCGACTTAGGCATAACAATCGCAGGTGGCAAAGTTATGCTCATGAATACCAGTGACACACACACTCCTGTGTCTAGTTTGCCATCCGGTACCCACAATGCACCAGCTACTGATACTTCTGCCATTCGCGAACACTACCAAGAACTCTTCCACGAAAAAGTCGGACTCGCAAAGAACTATGTACACAAAGTCAAAGTTCGTCCGTCCATTCCTCCGGTGCAACAGAAACTCCGAAACCTTCCGTTTTCAGTTCGTGATGAAGTTGCAAATGACCTCAAACGCCTTCAAGATGCGGATATCATTGAGCCTGTCGACGCCAGTGAATGGGTCTCACCACTGGTAGTTGCTTACAAAAAGTCTGGAGGAGTACGTCTTTGTGTCGATCTTCGTGAAGTGAACAAAGCAGTAATTGTCGACAAGTATCCACTTCCAAACATACAAGAACTGTTTGGAGAATTACACGGAGCTTGTATTTTCAGTTCCTTGGACTTAAATTCCGCATACCATCAACTTCTGCTCCATGAAGATTCACGTGATCTCACAGCCTTCATTACACATGTTGGCTTGTTCAGGTTCAAACGTGTATGCTTTGGACTTGCTTCCGCACCGTCCGCATTCCAGAAACTCATGTCATGTGCTCTCAGTGGTCTCAAGGCAGTACACTGTTACCTCGATGACATCATCGTTTCCGGTCGTGATCAAAAGGACCATGACATGAACCTCCAAGCCTTACTGAAACGCCTAACTAAGCTAGGAGTTACACTGAACTTTGACAAGTGCTGCTTCAACATGCGCAACCTACGTTTCCTAGGCCATACAATTTCAGCCGATGGCCTAACCCCTGACCCTACGCATGTCGACGCACTACTAAATGCTCCACCACCTACTGATGCACCCACACTACGATCCTTCATGGGACTTGCTTCGTACTATGCCAGATTCGTACCCAACTACGCCACCCTAGTTGAACCACTCCGTGCACTTCTTCGCAAGGACTGTCCGTTCAGTTGGTCAGGTGAAGCGCAGTCGTGCTTTACATCACTCAAAGAGCATATCGCGACCGCAACTACACTTGCACTCTTTGACCCGGACCTTCCCACAGTTGTCGCTACAGATGCTTCGGCTTACGGCATCGGTGCAGTGCTCATACAACTCCACAACAATGTCGAACGTCCGATTGCTTTCGCTTCTCGTTCGCTAACATCAGCCGAACGCAAATATTCAGTCAGTGAGAAAGAGGCACTGGCATGCGTCTGGGCCTGCGAGAAATGGTACAAGTACTTGTGGGGTCGTCGTTTCACGCTCCGCACTGACCACCAAGCCCTAACGACACTCCTTTCTACACGTGGCACAGGTCACAAACCAATGCGAATTGCCAGATGGGCAGCACGCTTATTGCACTTCAACTACGATGTTGAATTTCGCGCAGGAGCACACAACAGAGTTGCTGATGCTTTATCCAGACTGCCTCTCCCAACTACAGTACACACAGCTGAACATACGGATGACGAAATCATTGTTCAGTGGATTTCATCCATGCTTGTTGATGCCTCGGCAGTCACGAAAACTGAACTTCAACATGCAACACTTAACGACACAGTCCTCAAGCAAGTATCCGACTACATCACCACGGGTTGGCCTCCTAAACAGAAAATTCCATCCGAGCTAAAACCCTACTTTGCTCTGAAAGATGAACTGTCAGTTGTTGATACATGCATTATGCGAGGAGACCGTTTTGTCATTCCTAGTGATCTACAACCTGGCCTGATCACCATCGCGCACCAAGGACACCAAGGTATCGTACGCACTAAGCAAAGACTCCGCGAATATTACTGGTGGCCAGGAATGGACAAACAGATCGAACACCAGATTCGCAACTGTGCAGCTTGTCAGGCTTGTGACAAGACCGCGTATGTTCGCACTCCACCACTACAACCGGTACCACTTCCGGCGAAACCGTGGCAAAAGCTCGCCATAGACATTTGTGGTCCCTTCGAACAAGGTCCACAAAATTGCAGATTTGCCATAGTTCTGATGGATTACTACAGTAAGTGGCCGGAAATTGCCTTCACCGCGAATGCTACTTCTCAAACTGTTTGCTCCATGCTAGATTCTATCTTCGCGAGGGAAGGGTTGCCAGATGAGTTGGTGTCAGACAATGGACCCCAATTCATCTCTACAGAGTTTGAGTCGTATTTGAGCCAGCGAGGAATTAACCACATTCGCACATCTCTCTACCACCCGCAAGCCAACGGATTAGTGGAGAGATTCAATCGCGTTCTCAAGCAAACTCTCCAAATCGCGACTCGCGAAAATAAGCCTTGGAAAGCTGCAACCCTGGAACTTCTCACTTCGTACAGAGCAACTGCTCACGCAACTACTGGAAAATCGCCTGCTGAACTCTTGCATGGTCGACCCATGACTACCGCCCTGAACATTCGACCATCAGGCACGAGTCAAAGAGAATCAGCCGACATCCGCTCTCGAGTTGAACAACGCCAACGGAAATACAAACAGTACACAGACCAGAAGCGTGGTGCAGTAAAACCGCGTTTCCAGACAGGTGACTTTGTACGTGTCAAAAATCCGAGACATGTACATAAGGGCTCAAACCGCTACGGACCTCCACACCGTATCACACATTCCAAAGGTCCAGCTACGTACCTGCTTGATGATGGCAGGACATGGAATGCTGCTCACTTAACCAGAGCCTGTAAGCCACCAAATCAGGTACCACTAACTCCTGCAAAAACTGCTGTACCTGAACCACAGAATCGTCCAAAAAGACAAACCAGAAAACCTAATTGGGCTAAAGACTACCACATGTAAATTTAGTGACCTTGCTAAAACAAAGCAAAAACTTGTAATTTGGTTTTCTTAAGTTCATGGTTATAAGTTTAAAGAACAATGCATGAGACCTTGCATTTACTTTGCTAACTGTTTATTTCAGAGTTATACAAAAGTCACCCAGTTGGGTATTGTTGTTCATAATAAGTTTATTCTTTTTTGAGAGAGGAGAATGTTGTGTCCGTAAATTAGTGAGAGCGCCCTCAAGAGACGAGTTGAAGCGTCCGCCATGTTGCAAGGTTACGAACGGAGAATAAAGCAGAGTTGTTCAGATTGTACATTTGTTTACGTTACCAATCTTTTATTTTGACCCTTGAACATAACAATACACTGGGCCTTTTGAATGCACCACACGCAAAATAAGAAAGGGGAAATTGTCCCGGGTTGGCTGCTCTAGTAATGTCAACAAAGAACATTGACTTTAATTGGCATTGTAATTCCATTTCAGGAGCGTTTTGATGCTGAGGAAGCCACTCGGATGCAACAAAATCGTCAAAACATGCCGGATCTTCCTCGGGTAGGTTTAGCCAGGTTGGCCTTCTCGTCAGATTTTTATAGTTTAGTCCACATTTTTTTGAGTCCGAGTCTGAGTCCTTGGTGTCCGAATCTGAATCCTTGAGTCTTCGGAAGGCCGAGTGCGAGTCCTGAGTCCTTGTTTCAAATTGTCAAGTGCCAATGATTGTGCCTATCTGGTATGTTTGGTTTAGGCCAAAAAGAACAATTTATTGAATGGTAAATTATTTCGAAAATGCACAGGCCTAGCCCAAGTCAGAGTCCTGACTGGTCAAGTGAGAATCATCGGGACCCGAGTCCTGATTTGAGTCCTACAGCCAGTGTTGTAGTACTCGAGTCCAGGACTCGGACTCGAGTTCGACTCAAGTCACAATTTTCGTGACTCAGACTCGACTCGAGTCACATTGGAAAATGACTCGGACTCGGCCATGATGACTCGGACTCGAACGTTGTGACTCGTGACAAAAAACGATATATATTTGCCCGCTTAATGCAGGATTCTTAGGAAAGAAACGGTCGATGCGTGAATATGTACAATACCCCACCAGGCCGGCAAGGAGCGCATGAGTACATCATCATTTCACATATTGTGTGAACGAAATATAGCAGATTCAGTTTCATTAATTTGGCGAACAAGTGACTCGGACTCCGACTCGAGGCTAGTGACTTGAGACTCGGACTCTGACTTGAGGCTAGTGACTCGAGACTCAGACTCGGACTTGAGGCTAGTGACTCGAGACTCGGACTCGGACTTGAGGCTAGTGACTCGTGACTCGAGACTTGGATTCGGACTCGATATTGGTGACTCGATTACAACACTGCCTACAGCACTGCTTACTCTGCTCAGTAGCAATTTCAACATTTTGTTTAGCAATCCAGTATTTTTGTATAGCAAATTCAAAAGGGATGATTAAACGCTGCATATAAGGGCTTATTTTGCGAGTTATTTTAAAGACCATAACAATGTTCCTAATATTCACATTTTAAATTTGATGAAAAAAAATTACCGGAATTACAAGTGACGAGACCTACAGTAAACTAGACCTAATAAAGTATCGGCGAGTGCGATTTGATGAAAAAACTCAATTCTTTTTTTTTTTTACCATTTTCGTTTTTTCATTTTCCACTAACATTAACAAAACTAATCTGGAAGTGCAAGAATAAGGACCAGATTTGAAAAACATGTGTCGCAAATTGCATCGCTAAATCAAGTCAAAAACTGCGATGCACTTTGAAAAGTGGCATCGCAGATTGTCAAAAACGCGTCGCATTTTGCGATGCGATACACGGGAAATCGTTCACTGCTGCTGCCACTTTTGTTTTTGCTATCATTTTCCACCCAGCTTCATGTTGATGATCATTCCGCCGAGCCTCAATTCGAACATCCTGGCCCAATACTACTCCATCAACCCCCAAATGCCCCACGGAGACACCGCAACCTGATGCCACCAGCACCAAGGAACCCCAATGAAGCTGCCCATGAGATTGAGATGGTGTGGAGAGATCATCTAGCCGATATGAATGCAATGAACATGGCTATGATTGGCCAGATGGGCATGTATCCTGATAATAACATGGATATGCAGGGGCACATATACAGGGTAAATACCGTCCCCTTAAAACCAGGGCCCTATTTCATAGAACTGTTGAACAGCCCATTTTCCGTTAACCGAGCGTCGGGCTATTTCATAGACATCGTTAACGGTAAGCAACTGAAAACCTGCCTTAACCGCAGAGCCAAATTTTGCTTAAGATAGTGACGCAACAATGGCGGTTTCTAAGCGCGCGCATGCTAAAGCACGCCGTGGCTGTGAAATAGCCTTAACGTTAGCACAACGTTTCTGCTACAGTAAGCACACGTTTTCTGCTAGTGCCTAAACATCTCTATGAAATTGGGCCTAGAACAGTCTATGACCCTATTCTTACTAGAGAAATGTTTTCGTTCGACGAAGATTAGTTAATCATCTTTAGTTAATGAAGCGTGCGTTCACATATCACTTAACGAAGATCGAACGAAGATCGAATGAAGAGCAGTACCGTTTACATTAGGCGACTACTAACGAAGATCGAAGGAAGCTGTGAGAGGCCACTATGCCTGGTTGCTCACACGCGTCCAGCGTCAAATGTCGAGCTTCAAGTGTTTGACGCGCTGTGTGGTTTTCGAGCGGCGCGTACAAAAAACCAGGCTTGCTAGGTGCTTGACGCACAACGTGCTTCTGCCAGGCCTGTCAAATTGCTTCGCCAAACGAAGGGGAGCGTTCACATTATTTTTGCTTAGTCGAATGAAGCGATCTCTTCGTCGAATAAAGCTATTTGCTTCGTCGAATAAAGCTATTTGCTTCGTCGAATGAAGAGATTCTAATCATTGTTGAATGAAGAGGTGTGCGTGCACATCGGAAAATCTTTTCGTTGAATCATCGTCAAATTGTTGTCGAATCTACGTCGAACGAAGAGATTTCCTAAGTGAGAACGGGGTCTTTGGCCAAAAATGTCATATTGAGCAAAACGAGTTTAAAGGTTTGATTAAAGCTGAAAAATTTGAAACTTTAGCATAAATAGTAATCTTACAGATATCAGTCATTCATTTTGAAGGAGCGTGATCGCGCAGGAACTCGTACAGCGCTTCCCGTCTTTTCTTGAGAAGCGCAAAAAAAAATTGCTCCTCAAATTAAAAAAAATTAAAGAAAAAACAGAGACCACATAGTTTCCTAATTCTACCGTATTTACATGCAAAGAACACGTGCATGTTAAGACACAGGAAGACGGACGATACGTCCTGATAATATTAATACCGTATTTCACTACAGAGATCCATCACTTAAAAAAAAAGTAAAATCTCAGGTGGGGGGAGTGGGGGTGGGAGGGATGAGGGAGGGAGGAGGGAGGAGACCGGTTCCCCCCACCCCCCTTCCCCCCTCGGTATGCCACTGACCACTAACTTTGCATGGTATGTATTTTGCAGCAGAGAACTCGTCCCCGTCAAGGCAGAGGGCGTGGTAGACCAAGAAACAGGCTTCCTGGTCTCACACACTTGATGCAAAATGACTATGATGGAAATGACTATGAGGTTTGTCATAATAAAGTTTGATTTAAAGGCAGTATACATGATTGGTAAACTGTTACAAATAGTTTTATCCCGCTGTGTGATTGAAGATATGCATGATTAAAACCAACCTGAGCAAAAACCAGCTCCGTACTTTTGAGAAAACAGTCAAAAAAGGGTTTGCAGTCATTTCGCCCCAAAACCTCTTCGCCCTGTACCATTTCACCCTGAACCATGGCCTGTGCACGGTGGTTTTGGGGCGAAGTAGCATTTGGGCGATGTAGTGTTTGGACGAAGTAATTTGGGGCGAAATATCACAATAGGCGAAGTGGTTTGGTGGCGAAATGGCACTTGGGCGAAATGGTTTTGGGGCGAATTGGTTTTGGGGCAAATTGAATTTTCGTCTCATGAGACGAAAAATAGTTGTTTTACTCATTTCTCAAAATCATTTCTGATTTTCGAGATACCAATCATGTATACTGCCTTTAATGGCATGCCTTTAAAGGCATGCCTTTAAAAAAAACCCCGTGTACAAATTTCCAATATACGCTCGTAACCGGGACGGACACTTGTGTTACATTTTAGACCGTCCCGGTTACGAGCGTCAATGCCTTTGGAAATTTGTACACAGGGTTTGTAGAAAGGCATGTTGTCACATTATTTGTAACCCTTTTTGTAACCCTTTTTGGGCCCGAGTTATCCCTTCAGAACATCTGAAACTTTTTATTTTATTTTGAGATCAGAAAGGTATTTTCTGGAAAATATGGTCTGTGGTGCCAAAATGCCCCTTTTACCGTGGAAAGACTCGTCTTCATAATGCATTAGTGGCTTAATGCGGTTATGCAACTTCCTATTGGTTTATTTTGATGGTGGGTCAAATTTGTAGGGACTAAGCAAACCTAACTTCACCCTTTTCATATCACCACTTGTACTCCGCAGGCCCTCCTTAACTTGGCAGAGACAGTAGGTCAAGCCCTTAGCAAGGGGCTCCCCGAATCCTCCATCAACTTGCTACCAACATTCCTGTTCACGTCATCGGGAAAAGACGCCGTGGAGACTGAATGCACTATCTGCATGTGTGACTACGAGGCGGGAGAGACCATGCGACGTTTGCCATGCTTTCATTTCTACCATGCGACTTGCATTGATAAGTGGTTAAAGGTAATTATTGATAACTTTCCGGTGACGTCACCCCTTCCACCGTTTTGGTTGTCATTTTTCATGACCCACGTGGCTCGAGTGATAAGCAGCCAAAAAAGCAATAAAAGCGCATTGGTTGCACTTACCTCCGTTACTTAACCTTGCTTTATGTTGTTGCGCCATGGCTGTTGTATCGATAAAGATAATGTATTTCTTCAGGATAAAAATTGTGATCAAGCAAAAGCTTGCAGTGCATGCTCAATAATTTGAACGTATCGCAACGCGCGCGTGCGGCATCTTCGAATGAAAGTACGCTGGTGAATATATTTTACGTGTGCGTCTAGTGGGAAACTTGGAGAGCCATTTTCTTATAAATGCATCAAAATGTCACACTGTATGCAAATTTCTCCTTGTCTTTTAGGATAACCGGATCTGTCCAGTTTGCCGAGAGGAAGTGAACTTTGACCCTCTGAACTTCAATTGACGAATGAGGAACCTTTGAACAGGTCAACAACATCAGTAAATATAAGACTGTGTACCAATGACATATCATAAAGAAAGTTTATTTGTCACCGTTTAGACACTAAAAAACAGAAAAACTATATAAAAAAAAAAATATTGGTATTTTGTTGTGTTTCGATTGTGTTTGTGATGAAGTACGCACGCATAAAACCTGGACATATTGTGCCAAGTATAGAGCCTTTGCACGGGCAGCCATGACCGGGGGAAGCCACGACAGGGGGAAGCCACGACAGGGGGAAGCCACGACAGGGGGCAGCTACATTGTCACCATGCATTAGCCCTGACACACACACACTCAAGCGTGACCGTCACGCTTGAGTGACATGACAGATGCTAATCATAGGCACTTTGTGGAACTATTATCACATTTAAATATGAAAAAACTGCCCTCTGTCATGGCCGCCAGAGCAAATGGTTTATTTAGAGCAAATTATCTATGCATATTTATATCATTCACAGAAATTACAAAAACGGAGAAAAATGTTTTGTTGTCCTTTGTGATGTAAATTTGTCGATAATAATAAAATAAACTATAGTTAATGTTAACAAAAATATTCTCGCTGTGTTAATTTTATTTATTAACCCTTTAGTCACCAAAAACCGCCCCAACTTTTATTGATTTTTTAGTTAATAAATACATTATATTACAATGTAATACAGTTGCTGATAGACAGCCGAAGTGTGATGTGCTGCCATGGTAATTGGCTCTAAACATCATGGCCGTTGGAAAAAGTACCATTGCAAAAGCACAGGGACACAGTTTAGTGATTTTTATTGTAGAGCCATTGCCTAGGCAACTAACAAAAGATGACGCATAGACCCTTTACACCGGCGGCCATGACAGGGGGCAGGATTTTATGTTTGTGACAATAGGTCCAACAGTGCTTACTCGTGAATGATGCACAGTGACAATGTGACTGCCCCCTGTCATGGTCATCGGTGAAAAGAGTCTACATTTTGCATATACATCAGAACTCAACACTTGAAGGCAGTTTGACTTGACATGGGACTCGAGCAGAGGGAGATTCGTTACAACCCTATCTTGGTGGCTAGTTGACACTTTTGGACTAACTCGCAAAAACCTGTTTGACCAGGTCTCAGTGGTTAGTAGTCCACCATTTTGGACCAACTCGCGAAACCTGTTTGACCAGGTCTTAGTGGCTAGTAGTCCACCATTTTGGACTAACTCGCGAAACCTGTTTGACCAGGTCTCAGTGGCTAGTTCACCATTTTGGACCAACTCGCGAAACCTGTTTGACCAGGTCTTAGTGGCTAGTAGTCCACCATTTTGGACTAACTCGCGAAACCTGTTTGACCAGGTCTCAGTGGCTAGTTCACCATTTTGGACCAACTCGCGAAACCCGGTTGACCAGGTCTCAGTGGTTAGTAGTCCACCATTTTGGACCAACTCGCGAAACCTGTTTGACCAGGTCTCAGTGGCTAGTTCACCATTTTGGACCAACTCGCGAAACCCGGTTGACCAGGTCTCAGTGGTTAGTAGTCCACCATTTTGGACCAACTCGCGAAACCTGTTTGTCCAGGTCTCGGTGGCTAGTTCACCATTTTGGACCAACTCGCGAAACCTGTTTGACCAGGTCTTAGTGGCTAGTAGTCCACCATTTTGGACTAACTCGCGAAACCTGTTTGACCAGGTCTCAGTGGCTAGTTCACCATTTTGGACCAACTCGCGAAACCCGGTTGACCAGGTCTCAGTGGTTAGTAGTCCACCATTTTGGACCAACTCGCGAAACCTGTTTGTCCAGGTCTCGGTGGCTAGTTCACCATTTTGGACCAACTCGCGAAACCTGTTTGACCAGGTCTCAGTGGTTAGTTGACACTTTTAATCTAACTCACGAAACATGTTTGACCAGGTCTCAGTGGCTACTATACACCAATTTGGACTAACTCGCGAAACCTGTTTAACCAGGGGCCAATTTCATGGCGCTGCTAAGCACAAACATTTGCTAAGCACAGGATTTATTTGCTTTATAAAATGGATTACAAGCCAAAATTATACGCTAACTTATGTTCTTCGCAAGGGTAGGAGAATACCTTTCAATACACATCACTTACAAATGCTGTGCTAAGCAAATTATCGAGGTTGACTGTACACGCACGTATGTTGTAATAGACCAGTTGCGTGATAGATTTGCATAAGTCTGGGTCACGCCTTATATTTACATAAATGCTGGAGTCCCGCCTTCGTGCTATAGGCGCTCGCGTACGAGTGACTCAAGCACCATACTATTTCTGGCAAATCGGAGCCCGCCCGTTTCCAGGGGGTGCACGCTGGCACCTGGTAAACCGTGCGGTACCTGGAATACCTCGCACATAACTCTATTTATTTCTAAGCTGGACCATGTTGATTGAACATGTTAATCAGCAACCTCAAACCAGTCACATAACCCAAAATCGTTGCAGTTTTGAAAATATTTGAAAGCTGACATCGATTTCAAGTCAACAAACACGTTCTATTTCGTTAGTTTGACCAAAATGCTCAATGACATGTTTCAACATGTTCATTTCAACATGTAATTTCGGATGGTCCAGCTTAAAAATGCACTGAGTAATGTGCGAGGTATTCCAGGTACCGCACAGACTTTCGCGCCGTTTACTATGGACCAGCGTGCACCCCCTGAAACGGCCCGATTTTCCAGGTGATCTGCATGGTGCTTGCCTCGCTCGCATGCGAGCGCCATAGCCTGAAAGCTGGAGTCTAGGATTTATGCAAATCTATCACGCAACTCGTCTATAGAGGATTGTCAAATTGAGGAAACTCGCCACTTTTTGACGCACTGGTCTCAGTGCTTTCTTATGTGATAAAATTTGCAAATGAAAAGTGACGCAATACAATGGCTCAGCATCTAAAACGCATCCTCTTGCAACAGTGCCCCTTTAACGCACTCCCCAACTCCTGCGTACAGTGGCCCTGTTGAAAAAGGCCCCATTTCGCGGTGGGACTAGCGACAGAAATCCTGTCGCCTCTGCTGGACCAATCAGGACGCTTGCAGTGCATTGTAGCACGATTGCAAGCATTCAAATGTCACGCGCGCAGATTGTAAACACCGTGCACGCATGTTATACATGTACTCGGTAATGCTGGCTGTTGTCCGCGTCGGCGATTGGCTGCTATTTAAAGCATACTGGGGAATCCGTTCCATTACATTCGTCAGCATGCATCCCTGTTATTAATTTGAAAAACTGCGGAGTAAATAAGGTTCGCTGTTTGAAAGTTTGGTAGGAATGGGACAGTCATAAGGAACCCCAATACAATTTCTGGAAAGTATAGAAATTGTTTCTTTTCGGCATAACATGACCGAATTGATTAAATTACATCAAAATTACTCGGGCGTGAGTTGGCTCAAGACAACAGCCGGCTCGCTCCACAGATTTGCGTGTATTTCCTCAGGGTATTGTTACGTCGCTTTGCAGAGTGGAAATTCCCTGAGATCTCAGGATGCTAAAACGAGACTGCCTGTGCTTATTTGAAATTTGTCAATTCCACGCAGAAAACCCTACGGAAAAGAAAACTGCGAGCCCATAACTTATATTATACATGTAGTTTCTATGGTAACTAAATGAAGAAAATAGGATTTTTTTTTATTGTGCCAATATGCTATACGTATTTCCACCACACAATACGCGTGCAGCACACCCGCACTCTCGCAAGCAAGCGTGACCCTTAGCGCACAATCTTTCTAGCTGTCGTCGCGAATGGCGGTGTTTTCCGTTTGTGAGATCTTTGAGATCGCATGAGTGCTCAAACAAACTGGGATTAAAAATTAAAAACACATCTCTGTTGTGATTTTTGGTACTCTCTGATTTGCGTGAACTAGCTTTTTTCCCCGGCTACGCTGGGCGTACAAGACATCTACGTTGATCGGACGGGACTACGGTAAACATTGTGCCCGTATTGTACGTCGGTGAGGATATTCTTGGAAACTGTCCACTAGACATCAGACTGGAACTGCGTCTAAAAGTGGCGAGTTGCATCGTTCTTTAACTCAAATCGGATCAAAGTAGCTCTTTAGTAGTCTCGATTCAAGGAGTAAATCAACAACCGTGGAGGCATACTTATTTGAATTTGTCTGGTTTATTCGTCAATTTAAAGGTAAGTTTGTGCTGAAACTTGTGTTTTCTTTGTAAATTGAATTATACGTACCTTATATGGAATATGTGCATTGCAAATACATCAACGCTTACACTATATACTCGCATAGGCCAATTGGTAGGCCTATGTTGTCAATGGATTTTTTTAATGACTGTTTTCACCTATTCCTGTGACAAGGTGTGTCTGTCGTACAGATACAATTGTCTAATCATACAAAATCATTCAAGCGGAATGCATACCCTCAATATAATGTCTGCGTACAACCTACATTATATCCCTATAACTTATTGTGAGTAGTAGAAAATGAACCATGCAACTTCAACCAAAACATCCATAACATTCCTGAAATTCTTAGGCGACAAGTCACGTTTGGGGGGAGCGTGGTAGAGAAGGATCGGCGTTGTCACTAAAATTTGACTCGCATAATTATATACAAAATCATATTCCGGTAAGATTTGAGACGTTGATCGTGAATATTTTTCTTTAAAATGATTTATCAAGCATCAGTTAGTGCAGATTTGATAGAAAACAAACCTAATTTAATAGTGGGAAATTTAAGATTTTATTAGAAAACACAAATTTCAGCCAGTCTCGTATGTTTTGCACACAAGGTCTGAACACATGATCCACTATATGCAATTTCCAATTGCCTTTTGTCTTTAAAAATAATATCGAATCTTTAATTTTGTAAAAAGTCAATCCCACTAATAGAAAAAAAACGGCACAATGTTTTCTCTCAAAACAGTTAGGCTGACTAAAAAATAAATACATAAATAAATACATAACAAAAATAATAAATACATAAATAATAATTAGGCTATACATAAATAAATACATTAAAAAAATAATAATTAAGATTCTCAAAACCGTTAGGCTGACTAAAAAAAAGTAAATACATAAATAAATAAGAAAAATAAAATAAAATAGAAATTATAAGGTTCTGGATTTTATAACCAAGAAAAATCATGCTGATGTTCACATTTTTTCCAGGAAAATAGTCTACATGCTGTATTTCTACATGTTTTCGAATGACTTTCAATAGCTTATTTATTATTACGTATGTGCTTTGTGCACGTGATCTCATAGGCTTGTCATCGCCATGAAATAGACGAGACCCTGGAGAGAAAAACTAATTATTGCTTTTTCGCGCAATACGTGCATGTGCCGTGGTTTTATAGGAATAATAGGTTTGTCTGCCGTCGTTATGAGGGAAATTATTGGTGTATAGAGAATCTTGCTGGCTGCCAGAGTGAAATTTGAATAAATTTCAGAAGTCAAATTTCCTCTTGTGTCCATATAAAATGTTGCAACGCTTTAAAGGAGCTTGATCAGATTTTTTCCACAAAATTGATTTTTTTTCTAACCTAGCAATCATATAAAATGAAAAAAAACCAGGAAATTTGCAATCTCCAATTTTGATGCACCCCGAAAAAATAGTTTATCTAACATCGGTGCTTTTTTGACGGTATACTTGTATATCTTCAGCAAAATGTTCTGACGTCACGATGACGTCATCGAACGAGCGAGTTTTAAAGCATACATTAGCTAGGGTCGTTATGTCGAATGGTAGGCCTAATGAGAAAAATATGACAAATATATCAAAATCTTACACCTATGGGAAAAATGAGGAAGGGGATCAAAAGCAATCACGACAAAGTTTGCTTTATGCGTTTATAAAGAGACCCTAATTAAAGAAAACAAATAAAAGAAATAAGACAAATTAATAAACTTAAATTAAAAATAAATAAAATAAAGTAAAATAAAAAGAATAAAGAATAAATTGTGAGTCTCCAAACCGTCCAATGGCACCCTTCTTGTAGGAAATTAACAACTGCGTTTTAAAAACACATAAGAAAATATCCATGGTTTGGATACAGTACAAAATGGCCTATTGCATTTTTAAAACTAAAATTCAGTTGAATTTAAAATTTAAAATTCAAATTCATATAATAAATATTTGGCCCCTCGCCACGGACATATATCACTTTTCCCATCGAAATTAATTACGTGTCGTCAATGTTTAATGAGCGCGGGCTGGGCCCTGTATAATATGTTCGTTCGATCGAAAGCTTTCCGGAAGTATATAAAACCCAAGAGAGTTTACAAAGGAGAGGAGAGAAAATAAAATGTGACACGCGCCGTTTGTAAGACGCTTTAGAAGATTGATTGTTTGGTACCGTGAGGAAGCAACTTGGAGGAGGGAAAGGAAAAGTGGGATTTCCGATCTAGTTAATTTAAATATTAGAGATTTGGGGAGAAAATAAATGGTTTGCCTAATGTAGAATATAAGCCTACGCGAATTGAAGAACTATAAATCTATATTCTTGGGTTTCGCTAGGCTTGACAACGGTTGCTATCCGCCATTACTGTGTCTATACTATGGCACGCCAAAGCGAAAAATAATTAAACACTGATAATTTAATGTTGACGCATATTTTCGCAAATGTTACGCAAGAAATTAAAAAAAAGGTTGGCATGACTTTTAAATGTTGATAGACTGTTTGAAACTGTTTTTCAGGGTTGATGGCAAAATTATCAGTATTGAATTATTTGCGCTTTGGCGTGCCATAGTATGGACACAGTAATGGCGGATAGCAATCGGTTGTCAAGCCAAGTTGACATTGTGTGTGCACTGTGCAGTGCATTGCAGGGGTTGCACATATAGCAGAGGGTACTCCCACTCGCCATTGTGTCCCAAAAAATGAAAGGAATTTTAAAGGAATTCCTTTTAGGTTACAGGGGGTGCATTTGCGGATCTAGGGGGAGGGGGGGCAGGGGCCTGAGGGTGCTATAGCACCCCCACCCCCACTAAATTGTAAAAAATAAATTTAAAAAGTGGGGGTAAAAATTGGTCGTCGTTATGAGCATCCTGTTTTGCATAAATTTGGTTTGGTAATGATGCCAAAGGTCACATAATTCAAAGACGATTTCACATGCTACTTCATTCCTAAACCAAATTGCAAAACACGATGAGTGCGCATAACGCCGGGCATGTTTTGGTTGGATGTGACGCCAGATGGCACATCGTCTGTATACCCCAACACACTCTTCCCTTTTGTTAATTCACAAACCCCCTCTCAAAAAATTATCGAATTATCTTGCATTTGGCTTGCTCACAAAACTGACGTAAGCTCAAATGTCTTGCCTTGCATATCGAGTTAAAGTTAAGCTCGGCTCAGTACCTAATGCATTTCTTTTGTATACTTGAGAAAAGCATCATCATCTTGTAAAATGTTCAGACTTTGCTACCGGTCACATTAGCGATATGCTTTTTAATAATTAACTATAAACAAAATCAAAAGATATATGATTTCTACTTGGGCGTTATTGCCAAACGCGGTATAATTTCTTTGAATTGTCCAGCCAGTTGACAACATCGATCCCTGGGGCGTATTTTGTCCGATTGGAGCCGACGCGCTTTTCGTCCCCAAGGATTCTGATAATTACAACCTCGTGCTTTTTTGTCGTGTAATTTGAGACTTAACCGAATGGGCAATTTTTGCCGCCATTTTGTTCTGTTTGGCGTCGGGACACGCATGGCTGGAAACGAAATGTTACATGGAATGATTTTTGCTGCAAGTGGAAGGACTTGTGGACTTTACCGTGATTCTGGCATCTGGGGAATATAGACCATTTGCACCGACAGCCATGACAGGAGCAGGTATTCTTGTTTCAGTGATATAGCAATTCAAGATCCACAAAGTGCCTATATAGGCCTACTCGTGCATGACGCACGGTGACAATGTGACTGCCCATTGTCATGGCCGCCCGTGAAATGAATCTATACATGGAGCTATATGAACTGTCGGTGTCTGGTTCTAATTATTTGGGGCTCTCATAAAAAAGCGCACATGCAAAAAATACGCCATTCTTTGTGTCAGGATTCAAGACTTGCTCAGGACATGGCACCATGTGGTAAATTAACGTTTAAGACATGTAATTTCATTTACCTTTAAATTTTCATTTCGATGTCCATCGATTTTTCGGTGGAAAATGGCTTTAAAAGACCGCCAACAGCCATGCATGCCTTCATTTCGCTCACAATTCTTAGCGTTGCAAGACCACGAACCGGACATTGGGTTTGAAAACACCTAGGCCTACTACATGTACTTTAAAATATATTGCATTTGGGGCACTATATGACTCCCAAATACTTACTCGGATGTATTGAGGTTTTGCAAAAATGAATAAACTCGGCGCAGTTATTTTGTGTTGTTCATCCTAGCCTCACGTCGCACAATGGACATGCGTCCAATCCGGGTTTCCTATTTGCCAATAAAGCATTACGCCATTGTTACCCGGGTGATACACTTTCTTGACCAGACTTGGCGCGTACGTGTGATCCCATGATATGCTTTGCCAGTAATTAGCTCTGATCAAAACAACATTATATTTGTTCGAGAATAAAATACTTGCTTTGGGGGCACCTGCTTTTTTGTCTAAAATTCAATACTTGTGTAATAATAACCTCAAATCTAATGACAGTTATATTTTATTCAGAGATTTGGCGCTCACATTATGAAAAGTCAGAAACAAATATGAATTGCATATAAAATGTCTTCATACAGTCGGCTCTGCGAAATACCGGCGGATCAATCATACCATTTATAAAAATGTTGAAAGAACTCTTTGTCGAGACATGTGCTTGTGGTTTTCTCCCTTAGGGTAATCAGCGACTGACCGAATGTCTATCACAAAATGAACCTCGGGATTTTTCTTTCTTGAGTACTCCTTCAGTTTGCCGGTTATGTCCTGAAGGGTGTTGGAATTCAGTAGCGAAGCGGAAGCAATTTAGACGGCATGGAAAATACGAAGCATGTGGGGAAAGTGGCCCGTACTTTCTTACCTAATCAGTCAAATGGTTGGCTGTATAGAGTGTGTGATATGATTCCCTTTGCACTGTCGGCGGCCAGTGGCATCGCGAGGATTTGGGGGTGAGGAGCTGGGGGAGGGTGGGGCGCAAAAAGTGTCGTGCCCCATCCCCAACAAGATTTGGCTTTAGAAAGGCATATAATTTATGTCGTTTTAAGCTGCTTTTGGGAAAGCATTAAAGTTGCATTGCCCGTGTTTCGGTGAAAGGATTAAACAAATTAATTTACACAAGCGAACGAATTTAGAAAGCTTACGTGTCTCTGTAACGAAAAATATCAAAAACTTAAATTTCCGACGTCGGGAATTGGAGATACAAGCATTTTTCTTGAAACGTGCTTCACATGTTGTACATGTGCGCGTACGCTCAGATGTACATAGTATGTGTACAATGTACACATGTACGCGCACATGTACATTTACGTCATAACCCTGTCGATTAATTGACCTGCCAGCCATTTAATAATTTCTTGTTTTTAATCGACTGGCATTAATCCTTGACGGATTTGTACGTTCTTGGTACCAAATGAAAGCTGATAACTTTTTCTATTCTAGAAAAATACCTATTTAACTAAAAAACAAATTTGACGCCCAAATCGGCCCAAACACGGGCAGTGCAACTTTAAGTATACAGTGCTATAATCAAGTTACGTATAGGGTAAGGGCAAAACAATTAAACGCCTAATTGATGTTCATTCTCCCCGATGCAAGCCAAATCGCATTATCTCATCAGTTGCAGTACCCGTGCTAAATGATTCGAACCGGCTACTGAACACCGGCCAGCTCGGTGGTCGAGTAGTTAAGACGTCTGCCTGGTATGCAGGAGGTCGTGGGTTCAAGCACCTTGAAGTTTTTCACGTAGTGTCTCGGGGAAGCACTGCATGGGTATGTGTTAATTAAGTTACGTTGGGTATGGGGCAGAGCAAACTCTAATTGATATTTTGGGATCTAGTGTGTCTCTCTCAAAAGATTGTGCCGTCCTTGGCTCTTCTGACGGTTATGGCTAAGCCGAAACGAAGCCATTATTTCAGAGTCTCACACCAAGATAATACCCTGAATGCAACGGATAATCCGAACCGAACTTCAGATGGTTGAAAGCCGGTCTGCTGCTGTGCGATTTTGGTATACCGATTTCCTTCGAATAGGCCTATGTCAGAATTGGTGAGAATATCCGAGACATGTATAGAGAATAGACAGTCTCAGATAATCTCAACAGATCCTGCACTTTATCGTGGAAAATTCAATGCGGATTAAAAACCGCATATAGTGTATGGGAGGCCAAATTCAGACACTCCATGCGAAATCGTAAGGCATTCCACTATATATCCCATCGGCAGATGTAATTTTTGGCGTCGTTCCTGTATCGATCTTTTCATATCGTATTTCCGCCCTAACGCGCCTGACTTCACCCGTATACAAGAGCCCACTCGCCCCGCGGTGCGATGTGGTATTCGATACTGCGATTTAGTGCATGTAGTTACATCGGGTAAATACACCTTGTGTTTGCATTGTGCATGCAGCAAAGTGCAGGAACTGCCAAAATTACGAGATTCTCTTCGTGTTTTTAAGCATAATTTTTGTTGGCTTTTCTTCTTCGATCGCAGCTGGGAAAAACAGGTTGAAACACCAAGTCAAACACCAATTGCATCTTACGAAAATAATTTCATAGCAAGTAATGGCTTTTAAAATGTATCTAAATATTATGACAAATTCCTCAAAATAGCACGATATAGTTAACAATACTTGAAAATGGAATCGGAATCATTATTATCTGCCAGGAAATTTAGATTGAGTTAGAAATTCATTATCCGAGTGGCTAACATATGGTTCACGCATCACAACTCGTTCCGAATGGTATCTTTCCGGAAGAACACACTGCACTGGTTGCATATGTCGCATAGATTGAATTCTGCATGCAATATACACATAAGTAGAAGCCCCGCTCAATTATGACTGAAAGATATTATCTGGACGGTATAAATTATTTTCTGGACTGATTTCTATTTTAATATGGAGCGGGTTAATATCTTTGTTATAAAAGCACATTATTGCATGCACCTATAGCATAGGCCCGTTTCAGATGTGTTTCTGTCGTGTCGAACTTAAATACATGTATTTATTCGACTCCGCACGAGCACGACGCCTGAAACCAATTTAGTGCGGCAATTTTGTTTTAGATCGACACAAATATGTTGGCTCGACAGAAGCTTATGTCGTGTGCTTATCATCATTTAGTACGGCAGAAGCCGTATAAATTATAAGGTGAACTGCAATAGGCCCACTATGGCTTATAAAGGTATAGAGTTGGTTCGTTTTTGTGCGGTTGAACATTATGATTGTTCGTTGCCAACTTATTATGCTAGCGTTGCCGACTTATGCGAACGTTGCCTACTTATGCTAACGTTGCCAACTTATTATGCGAGCGTTGCCAATTTATGCGAACGTTGCCAACTTATTATGCGAGCGTTACCAACTTATAATGCGAACGTTGGCAACTTATTATGCGAACGTTGCCAACGTATTAATTATATGCGAACGTTGACAACTTATTATGCGAACGTTTCCAACTTATGCGATCGTTGCCAATGTGGTGAAAACAAACCATCGCTGTCCACACAAAGTGCAAAATCCAACAGTGACATTCGCAATTATAGGGCGACGTCGTTAGTTCATTAACCCAATTTCCAGGCTGTTTAATGCATTACTGGCGTGATATGTCACCGACGACCTATAACTCGGTTTCCGAGGTGTGAACACCGGATAATCTTCCAGGTGTGTGCGTGCTTCAACACCTATTATCGTATGTTGCTCACGGAAGTCATGTTAAAGGGATTGTGCAACCTTTGTAAACATTTCTAAAGTAAAATGGAAAAATGGCAAGGCCAGTTTATAGACCGTATCGAATAGCCGCCATTTCGTGGGGCAGTTTCTTTGTTCCTTAAGGACATCCATGGTTGCACATATTGTGCTTCCATTGTTGAACGGTTTAAGTAACAAAAAAGGTGTCTGACAAAATGGCGGCTATTCGATTCGGTCCATAGAAATGATCACTTCAAAAACTTTAAAACCTTGTGCCTGGAGATTCTAGAATGATTTCAGTAAAACTCTTGGTGGCAGCAGACAGCTTAACATCGGTGTACTGACCCATACACAAAGGATTGTGCAACCTTTGTAGACATTTCTAAAGTAAAATGGCAAAATGGCAAGGCCCGTTATAGAAATGCTCACTCCAATTCCTTTGAAACCTTCCAAATCTTGTGCCTGGGGATTCTAAAATGGTTTCAGTAAAACTCTTGGTGGCAGCAGACAGCTTAACATCAGCGCACTGACCCATATACAAATGATGGGTAAGTGACTCTCTGAATGAAACCACCGTCCGCCATCTTGCTACAGGCAAGATGATACTTTGCTTCGACTAATTAAACTACTTTCAGAAAGCAGTCCAGATAAAGCATTATCAATGCACGTTAATAAAAAAAATACTCCGCGGGGGGTTGTATATATACCAAATTTATCGGACAAAATTGCACGACTCGTGTTTATACTAGAAAACGACTATGCAATGCGTGTTATTAGTCTTTTACATGTTTCATATGAATAGCATCTGGTGTACTGACGTATTTCCTTTCACATGCATGCTTAATATCCAGATGACCAGACTAAATTGTTGTTGCTATGTAATGTGACCGGGTGCACGCGGCAGTAGGCTTGGGCGACTCCAGCATTTTCGGAGTCGACTCCGATTCCAAAAAAAAAATAATCGCGATTCCATTCGGAATCGATTCCAGTTTTCACATGAATGTGTGAGCATGTTTAAGTACGTGCGTGTATACATTGACGAGACTGCATATACAGACGACGATCTAATTAAACATGAAATAATGCCGGTCTGTGCCATACCATACACGTTCCTAATGTGTAAATCATCAGAGGCTGAAGATTGAGTGTTTTGGCTTCGGAATTGCAAGGTAATTTATAGAATCGGCAAGCTATCATTGGGAATCGAATCTAGATGAAAGGGAATCGATTTCTACAGGGAATCGATTCCTAAAAATCTGGAATCGCGATTCCGATTCCTGCGTGGAATCCGGCGTGGAATCGCCCAAGCTTACGCGGCAGGTGCGAGGTACAGAATCAATACCGTGTTTACGGTAGAGGAGAACGGCATAACGCAACCAGACTGTTCGTTGATGACTTTTAAAACTGCACCATTTGAAAGTGAAGGATTTGGGGAGACAGCCATATAGTGCAAAGGTTATGTACACGCAAATTTTGTGCCGTTCTCTGGCTCTGATTACCTTCGTAATAACGCCACTATCTATTTTTAACCTCAAGCCTCATTTGGACAGGTATACATCGGGGAATCAGTCAGTTTCATAGATGGAACCGATCACGGTCATTTGGTCGGTTGCCGGAAACATTACCTGTGCATTTTTTATTTACCGGGCCCTGGTTTATGAGGTAAAATCTTTCTAGTTCCCGCGTGGTGCAGCTGTGTTTGAACACGTGAACTATATACGACGCATCTGCAACTGTGTAAAGTTAATTAGCTTCGGAGATACATTGGTCTGCTCCCCTCTTCAAAACAGCTCTAGATCCGTGATTAGAGTGTGTCTGTGTGGGTTATTAAGTAGGAAATGACGCCATGTTGATTAGAAATGATTGGAAATAGGTCTTGTGAGGGAGGTAATGATTTTCCTGATGGTAGGGGATCCTTGAAGCGACCGAAAATGGCCTTTAAGACGACGGGGTTGCAGCACGAACGTGTGCAAATCTGATTTCTTAACCACCCAAAGAGCCGTGCGTTTTACACGGTTGGTGTTAGCTAACACAACTTTGTTGCCAGAACAGACATGTACATTGGCTTGGCGATATCAGTGTTAATTACGACCAAGCTCAGAGCTTTTTAGATAAAAGGTCGAAACAGCACTTTATAAATCAAAACATAAATTGTAATCAAACGAAATGACCTCGCCTGTAGTATAGGCTATTTCACAAAGAGCTATAAAACTCTAAATTCACCACTAATGTAAAGCCACACAAAGCTGATGGGAGGTTTCGCTTCCCGCGGCTTTCTCTCCCGCCACTTTTGACTTTAATGGCACCAAACAGACGAATTATGTGTGGGCGCGTAATTTGGTTTCGTAATGAATGTGTTTCGCACAAATACCTCTTCTAAAGTGCACTTGTACTTGTTTTTCATGTCGTGTACACTTCCGTATAGACTTCTAGCATTCTTTAATTAGATTAGGCCCATTTGGTTTGTTAAAAGAAATGCGTGCAGTGTTCGCTCATTATAGCGTTTTTTGTTAAACTGTAAATCGCCTTCAGATTTTTGATTTGTTTTCTTGTTTGTTTTTGAACGCAACCGTTATAGCTTCCCGTGACTGTCGTAATTCGAAAAACGAGAATCGATACTCGACGATGTACTCATCTACTGAAACAAAACCTGATGCATACAATTAAGAATGCACGCTGTGTTTAAACATGGAGGAATTTCCTTCCTTCATGGGTTAATGAAGCTTGTACAGATCACATTTTGAACCCCCGTTTTTTCCATGGGTGTTTAGATTTTAATACCATATCATTTGTCATATGTCTCATTACTATTCTGAAATTTCGCGCTCTTAATCCGTATATTTTTAATTATATCGTCAAAAAACCACAGAATGTTTTGTAAACTAAATTATCCGGTTACATAAAGCAGTGCATTGATTACACCAACCTTTTTGCTTCCACATCCAACTTGGAGATTGCAATTTTTTTCTTCCCATGGATAATATTTTGGGGAGTATCTTATATGATTGTTAGGTTAGAACGAAATCCATTTTCTGAAAAAATCTGGACAAGTTCCTTTATTAATATGCTTGACCTACCCTTCCGAAACAGTATTTTTTGTCCATCTATACTTTAAACAAACCCTTTTATCCGCGTCCATTTCCAATCTATTTCCCCTTTCATTTTATCTGTTTATCATTTTTGTCTTCTTCATATCACACTTTTTTCCCTCCATGCTTTATCAAAAGCCCTTTTCAGAAAGCGCTTGCAAAAAAATAAAAAAACCGGTCCTTAAAGGCACAGGCTCGTCAGCAATGCGCGCCCGCCAAATTCGTGCTCGAAACACGCAGCTCCATGCCTTTGCTATGGAGCTGCGTATTGCGTGGCACACATTTGGCGGGCGCGCATTGCTGACGAGCCTGTGCCTTTAATATTTACATGAAGCCTTTGATATATGGTTTCATGCTCTCCTCGCGTATATCATTTATTTTCTTGCCGGGTTCTCTATAAACCTGGACATGCGAAACGGACAGAGTGCACATTGCGTTTATTTAGTTGGAGTGTCATCAAACATTTTCTATATACTTCAAGTATATTGCTTCAGGAAGATAAATTAGATCGCGGTGTTTTTCTTTCTAATATCTCACTGACATGTCTGCCATTAAGGTATGGAATATGTTCGCTTTTCGCATTAGGCCATCGTCGTTTCATGTGTACCGTATATAGCGTACTGCCGCTTATAAAGTACACGTCCGTATAAACCACTTTTAAAGGTAGAACACATGATTGGTATCTCGAAGAAGCAATGTTCACAGATTTACACATAACTTACACAACATAAACATGATGACGGTAGAAAACATCCCCTGAAATGGTTTTGTCTGAAGTGCTATAGTCTTTGAGAAATGAGCAAAACAATTATTTTTTCGTCTCGCGAGACGTAAATTCAGTTCGCCTCAAAACCATTTCGCCCTGGACCACTTCGTCCTGAACCACTTCGCCCAAGTGCCATTTCGCCCCCAAACCACTTCGTCCAAACACTACTTCGCCTAAACCACTTCAACCCAAAACCACTTCGTGCACAGGCCGTGGTTGAGGGCGAAGTGGTTCAGGGCCGAAATGACAGTAAACCATTTTTTAACTGTTTTCTCAAAAGTTAGACGAAGTACGGAGGTGGTTTTTGCTCAGGTTGGTTTTAATCATGCATATCTTCAATCACACGGGGGGATAAAACTATTTGTAACAGTTTACCAATCATGTAGGCTCCTATACTATCTTTAAATTCATTTTGGAGGAAATTCGTCAATCCTTTTTTTTCTCCAAACTATATAGGCAAACGTTTTCAGAAAATCGTTTCTTTTTTGCGCATCGTCACAATTGGTATGTGGTAAATTAAATTCTAAGCTTGCTCTGGACACTTATAGTGCCCCAGGGCATCATTGATTTATATACTGTAACAATGGACTGGTAGTGACTCTCTCAATAAAGCAGTCGTCCGCCATTTTGCTGCAGGGAAGACAATACCTTTCCTAGACTGGTTATACCGATTCAAGTTGCTTTACACTAAAGTGGATATATACAAACGATCGTATGGACCGGGAAACAGTCTAGACGTGTTGCTTCAATTGGTGCATAGCCATCTGCTGTTATACGACGTCCATTGTATAGAGGTCAGCGTCCACGTGACATCACAGAGGCACATCCTCTGATGCCACTGACCATGGATAGTTGTACAATGGATAGTCTAAACATGGATAGTTGTACAATAGTGCAAAACTGAAGCAAGGCATCGGCCATCTTAGTGCACTCAAGACGATGCCTTCCTAGATCCGTACGATCGCACCCATTCCACTTAACATAATGTGTGAAATAGTACAACCAGTCCAGGGGCCTATTTCACAAAGCGCTAAGACGCGTTTTAGGAAGGGCGCTCTTCTTATCTTTGGACGTTGGTATGGGAATTAGGACGCAATGAACTCGTCTTAACTTTTGTGCAATCGCTCCCAGGTCTCAGTAGTTAGTTGATAATTTGTATAGTAACTGGCGAGACCTGTTACTTGATTTAAATACATGACTAGGGGCCGATTTCACAAAGTGCTAAGACGCGTCTTAGGAAGGGTCACTCCTCTTATCTTGGGACGCTGGTATCGGAATTAGGACACATTGAACTTGTCTTAACCGTGAAATCGATCCCAGGCAAGGCATTGTCCTGTCTGCAGTAGTACAATGGCGGACGGTTGCTTCAATCGGGGGCTTCGTCAGTCCATATTATGCAGGCCAGTGTCTGGTCATCCTCTTGCAACAGTGCCCCTTTAACGCACTCCCCAACTCCTGCGTACCGAGGCCCTGTTGAAACCGGCCCCATTTCGCAGGGGAACAAGCGACAGAAATCTTGTCGCCTCTGCTGGACCAATCAGGACGCTTGGCAGTGCGTTGCAGGCATTCAAATGTCACGCGCGCAGATTGTAAACAGCGTGCATGAAAGTTGATACATGTACTCAGTAAGGCTGGCCGTTGTTCGCGTCGGCGATTGGTTGCTATTTAAAGCATACTGGCGAATCCGTTTGATTACATTCGTGAGCATGCATCCCTGTTATTAATTTAAAGTAAATTAAGATGGTCGCCGAAAATGTTGGTAGGAATGGGACATTCATAAGGAACAAAACCCAATACAATTTCTGGAAAGCATAGACATCGTTTCTTTTTGGCATAACATGACCAAATTTATTAAATTACATCAAAATGACTCGGGCGTGTGTTGTCCGAGCACAACAGCCGGCTTACTCCACAGATTTGCGTGGATTTCCTCAGGGTATTGTATCGTCGCTTAGCAGAGTGGAAATTCCCTGAAATCCCAGGATGGTGTCTGGTGCTCATTTAGCATTCAGCATGCGCAATGCATATTATTCCAATTAGACACGGGGTGCTGAAGCCGTGATATCACATGCCGCTCTCAAATTAACGAGTTGTTAGTTCCTCTTACATCGCCGTTGAAATACGCGACATCTGCACGCAATAATTCATGGAACCACGCTTGGGTGGTTTTGCGCACAGACCATACTAAACATGTAAAGACAGTATTCGCGCGAAAGGGCATGTTCAATCGTGACCCCCATTCAGCCCTATAGAAAGCAAACTGCTCATTGGAAAGGTGGCAGACTATTTGCATTCCAATCCTCGTCTTGACAACGAGGTTTGGAACCATTGGTATATATACACTGGATGAAGCAACGATGTCTAAAATTTAAGCCACCGTCCGCCATTGTACCCCACCAAATACAATGCCTTGCCTAGACTGGTCATACTGTCTTCATTAGTCTACATCATGGTATACATGTATTAAGTGGAATGCAACCGATCGCATGGACCCGGGAGCAGTCTAGGCCAAGCATTGTTCGTGGGGTACAATGGCGGCCGGCGCATGGCTTCAATTCTCGTATAGCCAACTGCTATTACATACTTCATCCAGTGTATATATATCGATGTTTGGAACGCATGCATGCCTGTCCTTTTCCAATCAGCAATTTACATTGTAAAGAACTGATTCTGGGGACACGACTGAACCATCCTTCCGTGGGAATAGACCTTTTGGACGGGCGGCCATGACAGGGGGCAGTCACATTGTCACAGTGCGTCATGCACGAGTAGGCGCTTTGTGGATCTATTGTCACATCATTTAAATGTAAAAACCTGCCCCCTGTCATGGCCGCAGGTGCAAAATATTTCTATACACCACATTCTCGAGATTTCAATCGTGTTCCCTGTAACAGCTTTATAATATGTATACTACTGGGAGAGATGGTGCCCGACGATTTTTGAAGGCATATGATTGGATGTCTAAACTCTCTATAAGGTAGTCTGTCCTAATCTAAATTAGCATCTTACATACACTTGATTGAGGGACATGACTGAAAAAAATGACTTCATCGTTACAAAAAGTATAAATTATTTATATTTTCTCTCCACAGAACATGTAACTTCAACCAACGCGCCCCGGATTAAAATTCAAGATGGCGACAGAGATTAAACGAGCGGTCTTAAAAGGACCGAAAATTATTCCGCCTCGTCTCACTACAAAGAGTTCGACGGACTTATTGCCGCTGGAAATGAGACTAGGCACCAGCAAAGAAGCGGTAGGAGATATACATAGTGAATTATAAGACTTTAAAGTTCTTAGTTTAAAGGAGTGTGTCCAGATCACATTTTTGAGTCCCCCATTTTTCCAATGGGTATTGAGATTTTGATACCTACCATTTGTCATATTGTTCTCATTCTGACATTTTTGCGCTTCAAAACCCCGATGTTTTGTAAACTAATTTATCCGTTACATAAAGTAGTGCAGCAATCACACAAACCTTTTTTTCTATCACATCCAAATTGGAGATTGCAAATTTCCTGTTTTCTTCCCATGGTTAATATTTTGGGAAGGCATTTTAGAATATAGAACGAAATCCATTTTCTGGAAAAATCTGAACAAGCCCATTTTAAGCCCTAAATTATCTCTCTATTTCTGAAAATGTTTTTGACGATTTTTTTTATTCTGTTAAATATTGCGAAATTATCCTTGGCAGTCTAATAAAATCTTTGCGCAAACATGACATCTTAAAAATAAAACGCCTTCCCGGAAAATCCCACACACATTTTAGCACTCGAGTAGTGCATATTTGAAAATTCAACGATTCCGTCAATTTAGCGCGTTTCCAAAGCTTACAAGTGCACAATTCTGTGTATCGCAAAATGCTATAGGGCATAAAGCTTTTCTCCATTTTTCCCAATGTTGTAATCACGTACGACTTTTCCCCCTCGTTTTTTTCGTGGGTCGAACTGAATTGAAGAGTAAACGCGTAGCCCCTTAGGACATATTTAGCTCCAAATGAAACGCGTGCAGCCACTCAACTCGCGAACAGGGCTTAAAGGCTGATAACCTTCTTTTTTTTTTATTGAATTCCTGAAATAAGGGGAAAACATATCTAAAGAAGAAATAATGTTGGTAAACCAGTCTGCAGAAATTTTAGCTATAGACCGTATCGAATAGCCGCCATTTCGTGGGGCAGTTTCTTTGTTCCTTGAGGACATGCATGGTTGCACATATTGTGCTTCCAATGTTGAACGGTTTAAGTAACAAAAGGTGCCCCACGAAATGGCGGCTATTCGATACGGTCTATACATAGATGCATCATCAGACACCGTTTTTGTGTTAGGTGAATGATGAAAAAAAGGAAGTGTGCGCACACATTTTTTTAGACCACCTTCAAAGAAACTAAAATAAAGCTAGCTATGTGTTTGCTACTATTGTTATCAATACTTGTCAACTCATCATGAAGCAAATGATGTAACGGGCCTCTAAAGGTAGCATAAAAGACTATACCTGTTGTTATTTTCTGAAATAGATGAATTTGCGGGTTACAGCTAACGTTACACTCAAAACATTCACAAGTTTATGTGCATACTGGAAGAAAACAAGAAATTTTTATAGTTCAATTTGTTGTCCGTTTCTGGAGAGACTTGGCAACGAAGATCATATCTATGTATAATTGTTTTTATCTTCTCTTAAAATAAAAGAGACATCTTTGGGTAGTTATAAGGAGATAACGTTAACCCTACAATTTTCTGAAAAGCCTTCGCACAGATTTTCCAATTGGTTGCCATGGTAATTGGCTCTGAACATGTCCGTCGAAAAAAAGTACTATTACAAAAGCACAAGGACACGGTGCAGTGATTTTTAGTTTAGAGCTAGCCATTGCCTATAGGCAACTAACAAAAGATGACGTATTTACTTCAGCAGTATATTATATATATTTTTTCAATTCAAATTATTCAAGGTAAAAATCCCCTCTCGGCTTGAAGAATATCCCTTTAAGAACCGTGGACTCCTCGTGACACCAGGGACCGGTGAAGCGACAGTACAGGCGGGGAAGCATGACCGTTACCCCGGGGGCCAAAGCGGGAAAGATGCACGGTCTGTGACTCGGAGTTCACGGTGAATTGATCTTCCTCTGCAAGTGTGCATGCGAATGTCTTCCGAATTGACTTGTTTTATTATGTTAGTGCATAAGCTTGGGTTTTTCGATTTGCTGCCGAGAATTTAATATTGCAGTTCCAAAGATAGAGACGAAGATGTAGACGTGGTGGTCTAGTGGATAGCGCATCGGACTTTCGGTCGAGAAGTCCATGGTTCGAAACCTGGTCGTTGCACCCCGTTGTGTCCCTGGACAAGACACTTCACTCTACGTTGTCTCTCTCTCTCCACCCATGTGTATAAATGGGTACCAGCAAATTCGGTTAGGGAAACTCAACTACATGTAACTGCTGGGGGTAGACCTGTGATGGACTGGCATCCCATCCTGGAGGAGTATCAATGCTCCTTGTCACTCCATGCCACAGAAACCGGGGATGAGTACCGGCCGTATGAGCCAGTATGGGCGCGTAAACGACTTATACCTACCTCTAAAGATAGATCCATTTATTGGTTAAATCCACTTTTTCAATAGAAGTTTAGATTTAACCAGTAGAATTCAGATTTTGAATAAGTGTTCGAAGTGTCCAATCCAACATTAGATTTAATTTACCAGAGTTGCAATTTTCGTACATGGCTGAAAGAATTCATTAACATTGTAACAAATACAACTTTTACACTTTTGTCTCCTAGCAACCAGCGGCCATTTTGAAAAAGAAACAGCAGCAACGATTGGATATTGCCGATCATCCTCCGTCCAGACGAAAATCGGCCACAGACATCGACACATGCGCGCGGACGAGACCTTCTGCGCATGTGCAGACGGAGGCCAGCAAGCCGAGCCTGCTGTACGCCCACTGTCTGGTAAGTTGATTTGACCACGCCCACAAAATAGAACTAGTTCGATCAACAATAACATTGTTTCATATATATAGGATTTTGTTACACGTTTTTAAAAAATCTGTGTCTGAAATATCATAACTAGCCTGGCGTGTAACAGTAATTGAATAATAGCTGGCGCCCTGAGTTATTCACTTTCAAATATTTGAGATGTCAACTTTTTTTGTTTCAGCTGAATGAAAACGAAGCAGTAGCACTAATCGATACTGGAAGAATCGATTCTGTCATACCACGTGGTCTCGCAGTGGCTTATGGGTAAATATATTGAACACGTCCTTTTTATGACCTGTGGGTCTCATTGAAATACCAAAGTTGTGATTTTGACATTTTGCCTTTTTGGCAACAAAGCAATTTATGTCATCGACTATAGGATTAGAAACTTCACTTTATTTAAAAATATAGCTCGAGATGACGAAGAAGGAGATGCAGTTTTAGAAATGGGAGGAAAACCCCCAGGGAAATATCTTGGGGGAAAACCCACGCGGTCAAGTAGGGACTGCAAACCCAACCAAAACTGAGGTACTGTGGTATAATATTCGTTAGAATAATGCTCAATAATGGACATGTATTTTGCTTTCCAGTATAGGTTCCAGCATGTTAATATAGGTTTTCTCGTTCAGTTTTTACAAAGTACCTCCCAAGTTCATTTAAGATGCATTCGTTTTAGCGCAAATTTGAATGCAGTTTGGGATCATCCTTTAATTATTTAAATAGAGCATTCAATTTGTTTTTTCGAGCACGCAATCGGGACAATTCCGCGCTCAAATTTAAAATACTAGCGAACATTTTAAAATACCAGCGAAAATCATCTTGTGCTAAATTGAATGAAGATTTAATGCTTTGTATTTGAATGACGCAAATTCTAATCTGGATGTCTTAGCGAACATGTGTGAATGTCTTAGGCCTAAACGAAATTGCATAACGTGCAAATGAATAAGAACCAGAGAAGTTGCGTCCTGGTCAAAATCACTTTAATGAATACGTCATATGCAGCACGATATGTAGCAGAGGGTATCACCCCTACCATTGTTCCCCCAATTGTGTCGAAAACATCCAAGGAACTTCAAAGGAATTCCTTTCAGTTTTTAGGGGTGCGGGACGGGGGAGGGGGCGGGGGCGGGGAAGTTGGTGCGTTAACAAAAGGGAAGAGTGTGTTGAGGTATAGGGGGGCGGTCGGGTTGGCTTACGGGTTCTTTCCTCGCCTTTCACCTCTGGCGTCCCGGGTTCGAATCCGGGGCGTGTATGTGGATTGGGTTTGCAGTCCCTACTTGACCGCGTGGGTTTTCCCCTGGGGCATTTCTCTGGGGGTTTTCCTCCCACTTCTAAAACTGCAACTCCTTCTTCGTCATCTCAAGTTGATAATATAGTATAGTTAAAGCTAAAACCGTATAGTTGATGGCATAAAGGGCCTTAGTTGCCGAAGATGCCATAAAATATACAACAACAACAGGTATAGGGGTTAGGGGAGTCCCTTTTCCACATATCGTGCTGGGTATAGAATACGTACTTCCACAAACGAAATCGAATGCATTTCTGATGAATTCGAGCGAAAAAACCTATAGTATAAATAGACAAACATGAATCAAATTTAAAACAATGTTCTTGTTCTCTCATACAGCTTAATAGGCCTATCTGCTGGTGGTAGCACAGTGATCAATAACCACGTGGAAGGAACCAACTCGTCCCAATATCCCGAGATACACACAGACGACTCCCGGATTACAGCACAGATTCGACTAGGCAGGGGAACCGTTGATTGTCAATTGACTGTTGTACCTGGTATGTATAAGACAGTGTTTTCGCGAACTTGACCAGAGACCTGTTTTTGACGTAATTACGAATTAACCAATGACCAGCTTCGCCGATTGGTCGAACCAGTGATTGTATCAGAAACATGCTTGTGGTTATGACCACGAAAACAGGCTTCTTTATAGTGATTTCCGTGCGTGCGTTCTGAGCATCTGGCGATGAAGGCTTTTTTCAATGTGATAGATTTTGTTTTCAGCACATTGGTCTAAGGAATAACGTTGGGGGCGTCCTGTCAATCGTTTGGTGCTATCAAATTGCTGTGATTTGTCCATGCCACATTTTCGTAACCAGACTTGAGTTGGAAAAAGCATTTAAGCTATAAAAGCATATAACCGTAAATAATAAAATCGAATTTTCTGTTTTCTAGATGATTCGTTTGTGCTTTTGACGATAGGAATGGATGTCTTACACACATCGAAGGTAAGTTTAAGCCATGTTTCTAAATTGTACCAAATGAGGCAGGATTGCAACGAGTCTCCCTTTGCTCGAGTAGTTACGGACAGTAAATTGTTTCAAGCTAATTTCAAAATGAGTCTAAACCCTGAATTTTGCATTCGTGTGGGGTATTTCTGTTGTTCTGGCCAGGAATGTTCCATGTTAAAAAAAAAAGCTTCAGTTCTGAAAAACAATTCGGTCCTCAAAATGACAAAAAATGCATTAAAGTTAAATTTCATTTTTGGCAGACGCGAAGTCCGAGTCAAGTCAAGTCATGTCAAGTCATTTTAAGTTCGAGTTTCAAGTCAAGTCAAGTCATTTGAGGTTCGAGTCTCAAGTCAAGTCAGTGAAAATCGGGTATCGTGTCGCCTCGAGTCCCGAGTCTCGAGTCCGAGTCATTACATCCCTGGAATGAGGTACTATATCTTTCGTTTAAAATTCCCTTCAACTTTTTAAAACATTTTTATAATTATACAATTTTAATTTCTACATGTGTTTTCAGATCCAAAATGTGCATACTGAATGAACCAGAGAGACTAATTATTATTTCTTTTGGTTATAATTTTATTATTTTCCCGTGTTTTTTGTTTGTTTATTGAAGTGCATTTTAGACGTAGCGTCCCGTGTCTTGTACCTTGACGACCTATCTGGTGAGGCTATACCACTTCTGACGCACGAGGAGGTGTACAGCGATTCCAGGCTTGTCCGATCCCAATCGTCCACGTTGTAAAAAAGTAGTTTAGGCTTGGAGTCGATACCAAGCTGGAGTCGATACCAATCTGAGAATCGAAATCGATTAGGGAATCGAATCCAAGTGATATTAGATTCCCTTTACATCCTGGCGATTCCAGAAAGTACTCGGTGTTAAATTTGCCATGCAGGGAAATGGAATCGAATCCAAATTGAATTGTGATTACTCGAAGGCATGGGAATCGATTCCAGAAACTTTCGAAACGCCCAAGCCTAAACCAGTTGATTTTTTTTTAGCAATTCGTATTATGTTGTGGTCATGACGTCTTGGCAATGTCGATCGCAATTTATGAACTTTTCATATCCCAAATTACACGCTTTTCTCTGTATAGCGTCCGTTGATGTTTTCTTAAAAACCGATAGCTCATTCGCAATCTCGTCGTATTGGTCAAACGGATAATTTTATTAATTTTTGGGAAATTTTCAAATAAGCACTGACTGTCTCATTTTATAGATGTTGAGCAATTGTATACGTCAAGCGCTTTTTTAATTTACAAATTTTACCACAAAAGATTTCGATGTCATGCACTTTGTTATAAACAGATTGGTGTATTAACAGTGCTCTTATTATCAAGGTTTTACAGTATTTGCTTTAATTCTCCATGTACAATGTTTTTTTCTATAAGGTTGAGTTCGGACGGTCTGCAGTTCTTGACACGGTAAACTTGTTCTCGGCGGATAGGTGGTGTGTGATCATGTTCCGAGTGCAGTGTTCTCGGGTCGTGTTCCCGTCGTTCGGGCGCGAGAACATTGTTCGCGTGTTAAAAACAGACCGCCCGAACTTGACCAATAATGGTTTGAGTCCAGTCATGCACAAAAGCACAATGTGAAATTTGTTTATATAATTTATTTATTTTTCAAGAAATAAATTTACCGTGATAGCTGATATATTCACGTTCAAACACGAATGAAAGCTGTTATATATATTTACGTGTTTGCACTTTTATTCTACTGAAATCCACCGTATTGTCTGTTGGAAAACAAATAGATAAAAGACACTTTATGAAATTAAAACGCGACCATGCAATTCATCAAAGTAGAAATAAACATTAAAGGAACTTTGGAACGTGTTCTGACGTTTACCATGGCGTCCTGTCTGTGTTTGAAGTTGATTACCTAGAACTAAAATTTCAAATTTTAAGAAAAAAATTCTTTTGGCCAATGATTTTTTTCAATTTTGGCCATACAATTTTGTGATCTGGATTTTCTTCAAAATGGCAGGAAATGTCGCTTAGAAAGCATTGACGATATTTCTCTAATTTGAAATTGATTACTCAACTAGGTGTGGAATTATGAAATGTTTTGAATTTCTGATTTTGAGAAAATAAAAGTTTTTATTTGCCCCGAATTTTAATTTTTCTCAACAATTTCTTATGAAAACATCCACATTAGGTTTGGGACAGGCTTAATTTTCGTCAGGAATTATTTCTGAGACATTTTCAGAAAAGTCAAATTTTGGCCAATTTTGATGAAAATTGCTGGACTAACCCCTTATAATTTTTTCATTTTTGGCCGAAAAAATTGTGATCTGGATTTTATTCAAAATGGCGGGAAATGTCGCTTAGAAATCATTGAAGATATTTCTCGAATTTGAACTTGATTACTCAACTAGGTGTGGAATTATAAAATTTTTAAAATTTCTAATTTTGAGAAAATAAAAGTTTTTATTTGCCCCGAATTTTAATTTTTCTCAACAATTTCTTATGAAAACATCCAAAATAGGTTTGGGACAGGCTTAATTTTCGTCAGGGATTATTTCTGAGACATTTTCAGAAAAGTCAAATTTTGGCCAATTTTGATAAAAATTTTTGGCCGAAAGAAATTGTGATCTGGATTTTATTCAAAATGGCGGGAAATGTCGCTTAGAAACCGCATTGAAGATATTTCTCGAATTTGAACTTGATTACTCAACTAGGTGTGGAATTATGAAATTTTTTGAATTTCTGATTTTGAGAAAATAAAAGTTTTTATTTGCCCCGAATTTTAATTTTTCTCAACAATTTCTTATGAAAACATCCAAAATAGGCTTGGAAAACAAATAGATAAAAGACACTTTATGAAATTAAAACGCGACCATGCAATTCATCAAAGTAGAAATAAACATTAAAGGAACTTTGGAACGTGTTCTGACATTTACCATGGCGTCCTGTCTGTGTTTGAAGTTGATAACTTGGAACTAAAATTTCACATTTTAAGATAACATTTCTTTTGGCCAATGATTTTTTTCAATTTTGGCCATACAATTTTGTGATCTGGATTTTCTTCAAAATGGCGGGAAATGTCGCTTAGAAACCATTGAAGATATTTCTCGAATTTGAACTTGATTACTCAACTAGGTGTGGAATTATGAAATTTTTGGAATTTCTGATTTTGAGAAAATAAAAGGTTTCTATTTGCCCCGAATTTTAATTTTTCTCAACAATTTCTTATGAAAACATCCAAAATAGGTTTGGGACAGGCTTAATTTTCGTCAGGAATTATTTCTGAGACATTTTCAGAAAAGTCAAATTTTGGTCAATTTTGATAAAAATTGCTGGACTAACCCCTTATAATTGTTTCATTTTTGGCCGAAAAAAATTTGTGATCTGGATTTTATTCAAAATGGCGGTAAATGTCGCTTAGAAACCATTGAAGATATTTCTCGAATTTGAACTTAGAAACCATTGAAGATATTTCCCGAATTTGAACTTGATTACTCAACTAGGTGTGGAATTATGAAATGTTTTAAATTTCTGATTTTGAGAAAATAAAAGTTTTTATTTGCCCCGAATTTTAATTTTTCTCAACAATTTCTTATGAAAACATCCACAATAGGTTTGGGACAGGCTTAATTTTCTTCAGGAATTATTTCTGAGACATTTTCAGAAAAGTCAAATTTTGGCAAATTTTGATAAAAATTGCTGGACTAACCCCTAATAATTGTTTCATTTTTGGCCGAAACAATTTGTGATCTGGATTTTATTCAAAATGGCGGGAAAAAAGGCGCTTAGAAACCATTGAAGATATTTCTCGAATTTGAACTTGATTACTCAACTAGGTGTGGAATTATGAAATTTTTTGAATTTCTGATTTTGAGAAAGTAAAAGTTTTTATTTGCCCCGAATTTTCTCAACAATTTCTTATGAAAACATCCAAATTAGGTTTGGGACAGGCTTAATTTTCGTCAGGAATTATTTCTGAGACATTTTCAGAAAAGTCAAATTTTGGCCAATTTTGATAAAAATTGCTGGACTAACCCCTTATAATTTTTTCATTTTTGGCCGAAAAAAATTGTGATCTGGATTTTATTCAAAATGGCGGGAAATGTCGCTTAGAAACCATTGAAGATATTTCTCGAATTTGAACTTGATAACTCAACTAGGTGTGGAATTATGAATTTTTTTGAATTTCTGATTTTGAGAAAATAAAAGTTTTTATTTGCCCCGAATTTTTATTTTTCTCAACAATTTCTTATGAAAACATCCAAAATAGGTTTGGCACAGGCTTAATTTTCGTCAGGGATTATTTCTGAGACATTTTCAGTAAAGTCAAATTTTGGCAAATTTTGATAACAATTGCTGGACTAACCCCTTATAATTGTTTCATTTTTGGCCGAAAAAAATTGTGATCTGGATTTTATTCAAAATGGCGGGAAATGTCGCTTAGAAACCATTGAAGATATTTCTCGAATTTGAACTTGATTACTCAACTAGGTGTGGAATTATGAAATTTTTTGAATTTCTGATTTTGAGAAAATAAAAGTTTTTATTTGCCCCGAATTTTAATTTTTCTCAACAATTTCTTATGAAAACATCCACATTAGGTTTGGGACAGGCTTAATTTTCGTCAGGAATTATTTCTGAGACATTTTCAGAAAAGTCAAATTTTGGCCAATTTTGATAAAAATTGCTGGACTAACCCCTTATAATTTTTTCATTTTTGGCCGAAAAAATTGTGATCTGGATTTTATTCAAAATGGCGGAAAAGGTCGCTTAGAAATCATTGAAGATATTTCTCGAATTTGAACTTGATTACTCAACTAGGTGTGGAATTATAAAATTTTTAAAATTTCTAATTTTGAGAAAATAAAAGTTTTTATTTGCCCCGAATTTTAATTTTTCTCAACAATTTCTTATGAAAACATCCAAAATAGGTTTGGGACAGGCTTAATTTTCGTCAGGGATTATTTCTGAGACATTTTCAGAAAAGTCAAATTTTGGCCAATTTTGATAAAAATTTTTGGCCGAAAGAAATTGTGATCTGGATTTTATTCAAAATGGCGGGAAATGTCGCTTAGAAACCGCATTGAAGATATTTCTCGAATTTGAACTTGATTACTCAACTAGGTGTGGAATTATGAAATTTTTTGAATTTCTGATTTTGAGAAAATAAAAGTTTTTATTTGCCCCGAATTTTAATTTTTCTCAACAATTTCTTATGAAAACATCCAAAATAGGCTTGGAAAACAAATAGATAAAAGACACTTTATGAAATTAAAACGCGACCATGCAATTCATCAAAGTAGAAATAAACATTAAAGGAACTTTGGAACGTGTTCTGACATTTACCATGGCGTCCTGTCTGTGTTTGAAGTTGATAACTTGGAACTAAAATTTCACATTTTAAGATAACATTTCTTTTGGCCAATGATTTTTTTCAATTTTGGCCATACAATTTTGTGATCTGGATTTTCTTCAAAATGGCGGGAAATGTCGCTTAGAAACCATTGAAGATATTTCTCGAATTTGAACTTGATTACTCAACTAGGTGTGGAATTATGAAATTTTTGGAATTTCTGATTTTGAGAAAATAAAAGGTTTCTATTTGCCCCGAATTTTAATTTTTCTCAACAATTTCTTATGAAAACATCCAAAATAGGTTTGGGACAGGCTTAATTTTCGTCAGGAATTATTTCTGAGACATTTTCAGAAAAGTCAAATTTTGGTCAATTTTGATAAAAATTGCTGGACTAACCCCTTATAATTGTTTCATTTTTGGCCGAAAAAAATTTGTGATCTGGATTTTATTCAAAATGGCGGTAAATGTCGCTTAGAAACCATTGAAGATATTTCTCGAATTTGAACTTAGAAACCATTGAAGATATTTCCCGAATTTGAACTTGATTACTCAACTAGGTGTGGAATTATGAAATGTTTTAAATTTCTGATTTTGAGAAAATAAAAGTTTTTATTTGCCCCGAATTTTAATTTTTCTCAACAATTTCTTATGAAAACATCCACAATAGGTTTGGGACAGGCTTAATTTTCTTCAGGAATTATTTCTGAGACATTTTCAGAAAAGTCAAATTTTGGCAAATTTTGATAAAAATTGCTGGACTAACCCCTAATAATTGTTTCATTTTTGGCCGAAACAATTTGTGATCTGGATTTTATTCAAAATGGCGGAAAAAAAGGCGCTTAGAAACCATTGAAGATATTTCTCGAATTTGAACTTGATTACTCAACTAGGTGTGGAATTATGAAATTTTTTGAATTTCTGATTTTGAGAAAGTAAAAGTTTTTATTTGCCCCGAATTTTCTCAACAATTTCTTATGAAAACATCCAAATTAGGTTTGGGACAGGCTTAATTTTCGTCAGGAATTATTTCTGAGACATTTTCAGAAAAGTCAAATTTTGGCCAATTTTGATAAAAATTGCTGGACTAACCCCTTATAATTTTTTCATTTTTGGCCGAAAAAAATTGTGATCTGGATTTTATTCAAAATGGCGGGAAATGTCGCTTAGAAACCATTGAAGATATTTCTCGAATTTGAACTTGATAACTCAACTAGGTGTGGAATTATGAATTTTTTTGAATTTCTGATTTTGAGAAAATAAAAGTTTTTATTTGCCCCGAATTTTTATTTTTCTCAACAATTTCTTATGAAAACATCCAAAATAGGTTTGGCACAGGCTTAATTTTCGTCAGGGATTATTTCTGAGACATTTTCAGTAAAGTCAAATTTTGGCAAATTTTGATAACAATTGCTGGACTAACCCCTTATAATTGTTTCATTTTTGGCCGAAAAAAATTGTGATCTGGATTTTATTCAAAATGGCGGGAAATGTCGCTTAGAAACCATTGAAGATATTTCTCGAATTTGAACTTGATTACTCAACTAGGTGTGGAATTATGAAATTTTTTGAATTTCTGATTTTGAGAAAATAAAAGTTTTTATTTGCCCCGAATTTTAATTTTTCTCAACAATTTCTTATGAAAACATCCAAAATAGGTTTGGGACAGGCTTAATTTTCGTCAGGGATTATTTCTGAGACATTTTCAGAAAAGTCAAATTTTGGCCAATTTTGATAAAAATTGCTGGACTAACCCCTTATAATTTTTTCATTTTTGGCCGAAAAAATTTGTGATCTGGATTTTATTCAAAATGGCGGGAAATGTCGCTTAGAAACCATTGAAGATATTTCTCGAATTTGAACTTGATTACTCAACTAGGTGTGGAAGTATGAAATGTTTTGAATTTTTGATTTTGAGAAAACAAAAGTTTTTATTTGCCCAGAATTTTAATTTTTCTCAACAATTTCTTATGAAAACATCCAAAATAGGTTTGGGACAGGCTTAATTTTCGTCAGGGATTATTTCCGAGACATTTTCAGAAAAGTCAAATTTTGGCAAATTTTGATAAAAATTGCTGGACTAACCCCTTATAAATTTTTCATTTTTGGCCGAAACAATTTGTGATCTGGATTTTATTCAAAATGGCGGGAAATGTCGCTTAGAAACCATTGAAGATATTTCTCGAATTTGAACTTGATTACTCAACTAGGTGTGGAATTATGAAATGTTTTGAATTTCTGATTTTGAGAAAATTAAAGTTTTTATTTGCCCAGAATTTTAATTTTTCTCAACAATTTCTTATGAAAACATCCAAAATAGGTTTGGGACAGGCTAAATTTTCGTCAGGAATTATTTCTGAGACATTTTCAGAAAAGTCAAATTTTGGCCAATTTTGATAAAAATTGCTGGACTAACCCCTTATAATTGTTTCATTTTTGGCCGAAGAAATTTGTGATCTGGATTTTATTCAAAATGGCGGGAAATGTCGCTTAGAAACCATTGAAGATATTTCTCAAATTTGAACTTGATTACTCAACTAGGTGTGGAATGATAAAATTTTCAAAAATATATAATTTTGAGAAAATAAAAGGTTTCTTTTGCCCCGAATTTTAATTTTTCTCAACAATTTCTTATGAAAACATCCAAAATAGGTTTGGGACAGGCTTAATTTTCGTCAGGAATTATTTCTTACATGCAAATAAACCAGACCACGTGACTAGGCTCGTCCAGGTTGAGGAGTACTGTTTTATTAACTTGTCTCCACAGTTTAATAATTATTCATATTTTATACACAAACGAGAATTCTAAATGCTATACACACTGGCCCCGATTTACGAAATCTGGGACAGTTTTTTGTCAACAAATTTTGAAGATTCCCGGGTAATTCCAAGTTTTCTCATCCCCTCACAACACATAAGTTTGTACCGTAAAATGCCCCTCAACACTATACGTACGGATTTCTCGGACAATGTTTGCACACAAAATCCAATCAGTTTTTCATTTTATCATAATTATTTACATTTTTAATAAAGTGTTTACCAATATTGCCCCGTTTATCAATTTATAAATGTTTAACTGGTACTAAAAATGCCAAAAATATTTGGTGCTTTCTTTTTCAGTTGCTGTCATGAGACCTCATAGAATCAAAATCTATGCAATGCCAGTGCTCCGTGGTTATTAACATCCTCATTACCATAACAATTAAACACGCTGCAGTGAAAATGGAATTATTTCAAGTTTTGACAACTGAAGTAGGTGATGGGACCAAACGCTACACGTGGAAAATTATGATTATTTTTAGGGATTATGACCCAGGGACTGCCGGGGTGAATAAATTCGATACAGATGTACTTTGAACAAATGTCCATGAGTTTAGGAAATCTGGATACAGTGAAGAGCAACCTGGCTCCACCGGGATTCGAACCGCCAACCTTCTGCCTAACGTGCAGACGCCCTACCAATTGAGCTATGAAGCCAACTAGTGGTGTCGATTCACGGTAGTGCAGTTGTTCCTCATGGACATTAATGTCCGCATCTGTATCGTGGGAAATTATTTTAGTGTTGAACTAAAACACTAACATTGGCAACGCACATTGTGATGTATTCACTTGTTTTCTATTGCGGCTTTTTAAACATCTAACTGCAGCTATTAGTTATATAGAGTCAAAATGATTGAATCTCGTGACCTCATGACAAACAAATTAAAACACATTTACAATTTTATTTTGTTAAATGAGGTTTCGTTGCTTAGTGTCTAACGGGGCTATATCGTTTGCACTCAGAAATTAGCATGAAACCTTTTCCTTTTTCAGAAAAAAATACCATACACGTTCGCCAGTTGAGACTCCATGCATAAAATAATTTATAACATAAGAATTCCTAAGTGTTTTCATTTTTTAAAAGGGAACTTCTGTCACTGCTAAAATTGTGTTTCCTCACAAAATTTAAACTTTCTGGGCCATTATCATGTTATATTAGGAAGAATTAGTTACGAACGTGTATGCTATTTATACCAAAAGTCTGATATCCCTTGTTCTGATAAACGCCAACTATTGCGTGAGTCACGTGGCTCCAAACAGCCCATGAAAATAGACACCTCTACCATTACCGGGTTGGCCTATAGACCTTTTGTTATCAGAATCTAACTCTTCATGCACAATGCTGCCAATTTAAATTTGAATGCATTCCGGTCGTACCAGTTTAACGATTTGTTTATTTACAAAATAGTACAGTGCTGACTGCTAATTACCCCTGAAATACTTAATGTGGTTCCATCAATCCTTTGCTCTTTAGTGAGCGGATTTTCGGATTTTCTAAAAACTACTTAATATCTAGCCATTAACGGGAATAAACCAAATTGGACCTTAAACTCGCAGAAGTTCACAACAAGAAGTTGCATTTTGTTATGTGACTAGAGGGCGCTGTTTGCCAATAGTACACCCACAAAACTTTTCACTTAGTAAATGTGTGTTTTCACAAGCATATTTTACTTAGTAAGAAACGTTTTCGATGTAGGCCTACCATACAAGCAAACGACCCGCCTTAGAAACATGCAACAAGAAATAGAGCTGTTGCGCTGGCGGCCATGACAGGGGGCAGGTTTTCATATTTAAATGATGTGACAGTAGATCCATAAAGTGTCTACTCATGCACTGTGACAATGTGACTATCCCCTGTCATGGCCACCGTGCAAAGGGTCTATATCAGACCAAATTATGTCAACGTATCATAAACGGTGACTGGCTCGAAGCCAGATTTCCTAACCAAAACATTCTTTTCTTTCGATGTTGAAACATGATTTCTTCCTGTTATAGGTATTAAGAATCTACTCGGCATTCTAAGGTATCTCATCTATACTACAACATATCTAAAATTTAATTTGGCAAGCACAAAGCTGGTTTTGTGAATACAATTCACCATAAGTGTGGTATAATACCACTTTGGAGAAAACAATCTATACATCAATATAATTAATCCACCTACCAAAGGTGAATCAAACTTCCTATGAATTATTTATAGACCGTATCGAATAGCCACCATCTTGTAGGGAACCTTTTGTTACTCAAACTGTTCAACAATGTAAGCACAATATGTGCAACCATGCATATCCTCAAAGAACAAAGAAACTGCCCCACAAGATGGCAGCTATTCGATACGGTCTATAGCCAGTGGGGATTGATTCTGCGATGCTTAAAACACGAAACAGTACGGTGGTTCTTGCAGTGTGCGTCACCGATCTCCAACGAAAACCCTGATAATTCAATAACACCCGAACCTTGAAGCAGCCGGTTCGCCAAGCAACGACTCTAAAAGTGCGCGTACTTAAAAGTGGTGATGTATGAAAATGCTGTTTGCTGCCACCAAGAGTTTTCCCTCGCTGCCACTGGCTGCGTTCGAAGTGCCTACACTGAGGTTGAATTTACACAAAAGTAAATGGTAAGCCGACAAATTAATCTCTTCCCATAGACTCGTCTGCCATTAGTTAGGGGGCAACTATAGCCTGGTTTTCAGAAATGACGATTTCAAGTCAATGCAACACCACCGATAACATCCGGAAAATGACGAAAATACTGCAGTAAATGTAAACACACAGTATGTCAGGCACACACATTGGTCGTACCGGGACCTGTTTTGCGACCATAACCAGGAAAAGATATTTCTGGTTAATCTCGCAAAAACAGGCCCAAGTATTGTACTGAGACTTATACGTCACATTAACACGTCTAAAATCTAACTATTCTTAGTCCAACCCTAAGAAAACAAATAAAACAATACGTTACTCTATCAACCTGGTCGTGTAGGAAATTTACAGCGAAACACAGAAGGAAACTTTATACGAACATTAACAAAAAAAATCAAATCGAAAATAACACATACTTTCAACTATAAATATCTCAATACAAATATGAACTATACATCTTGGTGTTACTTTTTGTCGCCGGTACAATTTCTTAAGACTTTCTTTTTCACGCCTTGATTATATCTGTGATATGAGACCAAGAGTATGTAGAAACGAGCCAGTTTGCCACACGCAAGATGTCTTAGTCAAGTTTAAGCTAATGGCGGTAGCCGACACCACTAAAGATATACCGAAGCATGACGTCATGTTCCAGGGTAGTGGCTCTACATATTGACGGATCACCTGAAACTCCATTGTATAAGGAGACGGACCATTTCGGTGATTTTTTTGCATTGGGCCATGCCATTGACATCTTAGAAGATGCGAAGTATTCCATTCGGTACTCTGTGGCACGATCCTAAGACGATCACTCTATGTAACACTTGCTCTTGGTTTCATTCTGTTTGACGGTCCAGTATGCGTGAAAACTGACATCACCGAACCGATCTTTGTAGTGTTTTACCGTCCATTGAGAAACAAACCGTTCTGGGTTACAAATCTTATCCCACCTTTGACACCAAATTTCTGATACAATACTAAAGCGAGGTAATCCACGGCGAAACCAGAAATATTCATCAAATGCTGTTGTCTAGAGTCCACGTATGTTGGAGACAATTCTAGGAATATCCGTTCATTATGCCAACCACAGTGCTGTGCTCCTTCGCGCGTAATCTAAGCGCGGCTATACTGTTCGTCCTCCGGTCGCCGCCCTCTTGCCCACAATGCATGGCTGCTCCGCTGGTATCCGTGTACTGTCCGTTAAACGTGTTCATGTTCTGCGCAGCTGCGGCGTGCGTCATGAACTGCGCAGCCGCGGGGTTGCCGCTGGAGATTGGACTGGTTGCCTGGCTCAGCTGGTTTAGCTGGTTGAGTTGGTTGAGCTGGTTTTGGTTAGTAACGCCCATAAAACTGGGGAGGTTGGACTGGGGCGCCATACACGAGTTGTGGGGGGACTGCTGCATCTGCATAGGCGCGGGATTCATGGTTGATGTCAGAGGTGAAGACATGTTGTGTCCCCATGGCGATGCCTGCATCTGCACGAGAAAACACGAGATAACACGATATTTAGTTTTGGCCCAATGGAATATTGTTGTGAATTAACCAGTACAAAATTTGACTACAATGACCAATTTCATTCAACGTTTTGATAGGCTCTTCAAGGGTTTGATCATGCGCAGTGTTGTTGGAACGTTGACAGAAGGGCGGGGCTTACTAGCAGATTCTTGATTGTTCCATATCCTTCGCTGGTAAACATTTGGTCAGAGTGTGGAAACTGGTTTGTGCTAATCATTATGCCTTCCGAATGACCAATTACAGATGTGCACACTGAAATGATCCCTTCTAACTGTTCTCTGATTGGTCATTGCAGTCATCATCAGGTGACGTATAAGGGGAACGCTTATGGTGTAGCGGCGAGAGGTTCTTTTAGACCGATCGAGGAAGCAGCTTCCACATACAAGCCACATTCAATCAACCTAACACGTAATGACATTGCATTTTGTTTGCATGTACGTTTTCCTATGTCCTAAAACTCACATAGGAAGGCGTACATGTAAACAAAGTTGACGTCATCATGTCTCGGATCTTTGGATTTCATTATGCACTTATATCTTCGGCCACATTGACCCACCCAAGAACAGTTCATGTAGTGAATCACGTGGACTTGTTGGTGATCCACATGATATACTGTTCATGCGCAGTTAAAGGCAGAGGCTCGTCAATGCGCGCGTGAGGCCAAATTCGTGCCACAAAATACGCAGCTTCATAGCAAAGGCATGGAGATGCGTATTTCGTGCATTGTCGAGCCTTTGCCTTTAAGTTTTAAAGTTGAGAGACCCGTTGCTACGTGGGCGGTGCTACGTGGGCGGTGCTTACTCGATCGGTTTATGCTACATAAATTGAAATGCGTGCAAAAGTGGAAAAAGTATAAAACATGACATTTATAACTGAAAGCGGTGGATCTGGACATTTTAGTATGTAAGTCTGAATGTTTATGCTGACGTCATATTTCGAAAACGAGGCTAAGTTGGTCTCTCTACATTGTGTGTCATTATGTTCCCGGGACAGAAAACAATGGACACAAAGTTAAGTTTTTAGTTAAGAGATTATTTCGTTGGAAATACCTGAACTATTAGCCTCGGTTTCAGACAATGACGTCAACACAAATACTATGAAAGGCGTAATGGTAGCTATTGTGGCGCTTTGCAAAAATTGATTCTTTTTTTGGACAATGGATTTAAAGACAACGGGGCTTAAAGCTCTTCAAGCTGGTTGTGCAAAATGAGGTCATCAAGCCTGTGTACACGTAGTTTTAAAATCGTAATTTACACATTTAAAATGCAGATTGGTCGTTGTACTTTATCCGGCAGAGGGCGCTGTTCACCATTACCAGATCCACCACAGACCGAGCATCACGATGCAAACAAGTGCAGCGAAATCATAACATGCATTTACCATGCGTTAAATCCTCCGACACTGACCGAGCAAAATGGCTGCCCAAATATGCATTTTGTTTGCGTTACGGTCTCAAAATGACCTAAAAACTGTTGCGTTGTCAAGGTTTAAAAAATGTTAGGTGTGTGTGTGTTGTGTTCCATTCAATAACTCCGTGCGTTCTCGAGATGTTTTGGAAAACGTGTTCATAGCAGATGTGACAAGACATCTTCGTTTCTCATTCTCTTTCATTTTTGTCTTGACAATAGTGTATTTTTCTTAGAGTTACACTGGCTCATTTTGGTTGCAAAACTCCCAAATACAAAAAAAGTTTATAAAGATCATAATACACATTTGTGTGCAGACAGGTTAAATAAGTCACCATTTATCAACTAAGTAAAAAAGAACATAAGAACGAAAGAACGAACAAATTAAACACGAAAAGCTGTGTGACAGCTCATACGCAGAAAAATCCAGTTCAAAGAAAAAAATGAGTCGTCTTACTTCCAGCATGCTTCCATCATACCAACAAAAAGAACCGGACAGAAAATAAAGAGAAATCAACATCCATGCAAAATAAAATGGGAAAAACAAAGATCGTGTGATTTCGTGATGAAAATGAAATAATTTTGACGGTTAGGAAAAAAGGAAATGTGTATCAGTGCCATGCATTCAGGAGAAGAAGAATTTGTGTATTTTCTTTTTCATTCCAACTTATTAATACAGTGGAAATTTCTGGCCTGTTTTGTGTTGATTTTAGAAAATTAAAATTGCCACAATAAAATTATTAAGGAACGGGTAGACAATGGTAAGATAATAAATTGTTTCTCGTACCTTTTCACAATGAAAATTGCGTACCCACTGTCCCATTAGGCCGTAATCTGCATGCTTTAAACGAGAAACAAGGGAAACAAGAAGACTACACGTCAATTTTATGGCATATTAAAAAGAAACCCCTTTTTGAAAGATTTGTTTTTTTGTGAATTCCAAAAGATTTTTTTTCGCAGTTCATGTTTTGAGAAGTTCACTTTAGAATTTAAAGATGTCACTTTCTCATCACTGAAATACGTGGCTAAAATCTTGTTTATTTTTTTCTGCAGATTTTTTTTTTTAATTTGCATTTCAAGAAATTATTTTGAGCACGTGACAATTGAAACGATTCTATTACATTAACCTCAGAAATAAAGCAAAAGAAAAATCTACAAACTTAAAGTACTGAAGCGGAACAAAAAAAGTCGGCAGGCAAGTTGGCGGGCTCAAGAGGCCGAACGATGCTTTTTTGTCTTTATTTCGAAGAGAGAAAAAGAAGAGTCGAAACTAACTAGTTACCATTGCCGACTGGCTATCAACAGCGCCCTCTCCCGCCTGCCCGGAGGCCAACTTGCGCGTGTCAAATTCCCGCCGCAGGTTTTGCAGGTTCCTGCATATGCGGAGCATGGCGCCCTCTACGGGGGCCGGTGGCTGCGTGAGGTCGCCCACGTGGAAACCGGGGGCACTCACCTGAGAGTAAGCATCAGGTCGAGGGGCTATGGGCATTTCGTAGCCGCCCCCCGGACCGATTCCGCGCATGCCCTGGAGCTGCTGGAATCGTTCCCGTTTTCTCCACTTTGCGCGACGATTCTGGAACCAAACCTACGAAAGAAAAGAAATACAGATATTTAGTTTTTGCGATAATGAAATGCCTCATTCTGACGGTTTCTCGATCCAATGGCGAGAAATGCTAAAATAGGCTAATGTCGCCACTATATATAAGCTGGATTAAATGTTCTACACCGTTTGCAAAGTCAAAGAGTTAAGCTGTCGCTTTGTCATGTTGTGGCCCTATAAAGTGTGATTGGCGCCCTCTCGCGTCGTCGAAAATTGCAACGACGACCATTACACCCATACAGCGCCGCCACTCGTCTGGTAACAACGAGACTCACATTCCATTTCGTACGCGTTAAAAAACGTCCCCACACTAATTTCAGGAGCCATATATAATAATCAAATTTTCGACAGTGGAAAAGGTTCGAAAACAAATTTACACAAAAATGGAACTGAAAAATAAAAAATGATCCGTGACTTTTACTTCTAGGAAAGTTTATTTGCCTTTCAAACTATTGCGTCTCTGAGCTATGCTAGACTCCGATAATAAGCTAACATGTAAGCAAATCTGTTGAAAATGTTTACCAACAACAAAACGAAAGCGTACAAGGTCTGCGATACCTGCCGAGCAATCTGTCATTGGTTGGACTACTAAAACTGTTGGTCTAGTGAGTTTGGCCGTGAACGCATAATCTTGATGCAATCAAATGGGGAAAATAGTTTCACAGAAACAGCTGATGGCAGCTGTTACATGAAAGTTGACATGTAGCCATGAATATGACATGTGGAGTCTGCGTCGAACAGTTGATGAAAGGAAAAATTGAGGGGGAAAAAATAACGAAAGCTAGACAGACAGAAGAGGACGAACAAGTTCCCGGCTCGCCCCCGCCCAAGCACACCTGTCCACAGACATCATTCAGCCATTGATATACAGACAAGGCGATCGAGGAAAACAAAAATCAAAGTTTCGGGTTTCACACGAGGTAGGAACGGAGGTTCTACCCAGCAGAGCTAGCGCGGCCGGTGTGCTGGAACCCATGGGCTCGATGGACGCTCGATACGGGCGGGCAGTAGGTCAGTTTACGCTCGCTTGCTCCCTCCCCGTTGCGGCGCGCCGCTGCGATGGAATCTTAAAGTTTTATTTCTAGTTACTCGATTGTCAGCTGGATAAAAACAAAGAGTGGAGAGGCATGCTATTTTTAATCGTATGTTATTGTACAATGGCGATGCAATTAATTTAGGAGTACGCTGCGGCTGTGTTGTGTATAGTGGTTCAAGTAACGGTATCTCCAGTGCACAGGTTTAAAACAAAACTGGAGCACATTTTATGTAATTTCCTCGGCCTTTCCCAAACGTAAATCTGGCTTGTTTTCCCTCAGACCACATTCCAATAATTTTGGAAGCGCGCACTCCTTTTTCCATCAAAAATAATTTCCATTTAACACTGGCCTTTATTACAAATGAAAAACTCTTGCGCCCCTCCCCCCCCCCCCCCCCCACCCCCTCATATACCAACAATGTCAAATAGGCCTAGATACTAACTCGCATCTTGCGACACTTTTGAGCATGCGCACTTCAGCTCAAACATGACGTAAACAATGTTGTTGTTTGCTGCCACCAAGAGTTTTAAAGTCTCCAACTTCATATCATTGAGCGAAACATGTCATAACGGTTTACCAATGGTCAAGTGCAAACTAAGATGGCGGCGTTCATTTTTTTCCCACATGGAAACTTGTCAGTTTTGACGTTTTAAGGCTGTTTCATACTTCAGACAATTCGCTTCGAGTTGGAACAGGGTTTTACATTGTCTACGTCTTGTACACGCAACATGCATGGACATGTGCAATGCTCGCAGTTCACCGGTTCAACACTTCAACTCCCTGCACTGATAAGACATGCACTTCCTTGCTAAGGCAATAAAGGATTTCCCTTCAGATCAACATGCTAACTGCCATCTTCATACTCTGTGAAGACATGCGAACGATAAAAGAAAGTCCCACTATCTTTACTAAACCTCACAGAGAACGTCTCTTAGACGCGAAAGAATTAGGTAATACTTTGGGGCGGTCATACAAGAAATGTTCGCAATGGTGCATGCCTAATTGCCCCCAAATGATAACCATTTATTGGATTTGGGGCGGGGTGAATCAATGTTTAAGAGCCAAAATTTCGACAGACGAAAGTCGCCAAAACAGGAGTCGGTTTTGATCACTTGAATCCATTGTCAGTAATTGTTTCTCTCATTGAATTGAATGTGCAATTACACGTTTTGGTTTGTTATGCTAATGTAATTTGCATATTCATGAGCAAAGTTGTGATGTCACATTAGGCACTTACAGGAATTTCCATTTTTTTGGCACAAATATCCCTTTTGTTTTCTTTACTTTCAGAAAGTTTTATGTGACTTTTGTTGTTATTCCTTGCATTAGAAATCCTTGCATTAGAAATCCATGAGAAAAAAGAATGGGGGTGGAAACAGCAGTAGGTTGCCACAACCATGCACAATTTAAGTTCGAATTATAGCATTTTCCTTTACTGGTGGGCTATTAAAGTGACGTCACACAAACAGCGTCTTCTCTTGGCAAAGAAAGATGAATAGGCAAAAAACAAAAGACCGCTTCCCTTTGATTTCAACCCAAAATCAACACAAGTAATGTTTTGTGAGCACAGTCATGCTTATATTGCAAAGAATGACACCGAGTCGACTGACCATTTTAGGGGTTCTTTAAAGGTGACTCGAAATCGGGAGCTTAAAACAGAATCCCTTTCAGCTAAGCAGAAATAGCTATACTGAAACCACTATAGCAAAAGCACCATATCATCATTGCTATCTCGTGACGGTACGTATAGAGACAACACATAACGGGCACAAAGTGTCGCGCACGCCAAGAATCAAGGCGCCTGGAGCATCCACGATTTCCGCTAACACGGTCACTATGAAGACGATGTTAGACGTCATCGATGGAACTATAGCCCCCTCCCTTCGTCCCCCACCCTCCATAAACAAATGAGTCAGCACCGTAACGTTCTCTTGTTTTTAAAGGTGACCCGTGACTGGAACAATTCGCATTTCTGAAAAAGTATTCCAGAGCAATATTGTAATGTTCTCAACATATGCACTTTAATTAATGGGAGACTTTCGAGGCGCAAGGTGGCAGCAAACAAACGGTATTTTTGAGCATGCGCACTTTAGCTCAAACGTGACGTAAACATTGGTAATATACACAGAGTTAGATATAGAAAACTAGAGTGTGCACTCCCAATATATGATGTGCCGATATGGACGCCGCCATTTTGGCTTAATGCTATGGGTTGTCCACTTTGCACTCATAGCGTTAAGCAAACATGGCCCACAGTCCACACACGTGACTTGAATAGCCAGTGACACTCTAGTTTTCTATATCTAACTCTATAGTAATATAAGACTGGTATTAAAAGTAGCTGATATACATGTACGTTGGAATCAGGTTCTGTTTTCGTAAATTTACAATGAAAAGCACATAGGTTACCCGCTTATTATTCGAAACAAAAACCGTCTACGTCATACTGTAGCTGACTCAGAAAACTATAAGATCATAAAATCAGTCGAAATCGCTCAGACCCGGAGACCCAAAACACCAATAATTGCCAAACAATTTACTGCAATGTCCGAAATCACAAGAATTGCTTTACTGCACCGCATAAATTATGGTAAACCTGACAGCACGCATCGGAAATAATGGGGTTTAAAAAAAAAATGGTTTCCTTTGTGGCTTGGGAAGGTTACAGAGTTAATTTTGCTAGTAGCGGGTACGAGAAAAATTATGGGCCGCTGGGGAGCCATTGACGACGGTACAGCCGCGCAGGGACAGCCTGCTAGAGGACTGTGGACCGGCCGGGAAGGAAATGCACCATTCGGGCGAGGACAAAGAATGAAATACCGCCGACCAGCTGGACTCGTAAGCGAAGATGTTTACAGATTTCTTGTGTTTTTGTCCAGACGTTTAATAACCCTTCTGGACAAATTCCCAAAACCATTGCCATTTTTGTAGCCGGCTCTATTTCTTTGCATTATTTTTTTATCCTTATGTGAACATTTTGTGAAATTTTGTCCCACTCAAGAGGTGTGAAAGGCCTCATTTTTGTCGTGGTTAGGTGGTAAATTTATTAGAGGCCGAGTTATGCGTCAGAAGATAGAAGACAAAAAGCCCAAATCCTGGGGTTTTAGGAGTCTGACGCCGAGTTATCGTCCTTGGCCGGAAACCGGGATAAGAGATAAGCCGAACGCAGGCCGCATCAGACGGTCGACCACAAAGAACCCAATCACCTGTACCTCAATCAATCAATTAAATGTCTCATCAGTTGAACTTAGAAAAAAGTTGCATGGTGCATGTAAATACAGACCATCTCCATAGTGCGAGTGTCCTTGGGCAGGACACTTAGCTTTTCCCATAAATTTTCCCCTTTCTGCCCAGGAGTAGGCTATCCATGGGCAGGGTAGAGGTGCCGTCTGGGAGTGCTTAACTGGCAGATACTCCCAATGATTTAACTGAGCCAAATGACCGTGTATGGCGATGGTGCGCTTGTATGGGTCATGTGGATTAGAAAATGCCAGGTTTTAGGTCAACGAAGTTTTTAACCTTGCCTACTTTCCTCGCCTTTCACTTCTGTGGCCCTAGTTCGAATCCCATCCCGGTCAGTATGTGGATTGGGTTCTCAGTCTTTGCTTGATTCCGTGGTGTTTTACCTACACAGCTGAGTAGGGGATTCTTCCCACCTCTAAAACTGAGTATTTCTTCATCGTCTGCTCTTCACAGGTTTCTTCAGGCTATATAGGTGCTACATTGCCTCGGGCACTTTTGAGGAATCCTTGGTTTCAATACCAGAAAGAATAAATAATTAATTAACATTTTTTTATTTGACTAAAAAATAGGGGAAATCCTGGAGGATTTTTTTGTACAATCATTGATCGATAATGTTGACCTCTGCTTGTCTGCATGCGTATGTGACTCAATACGAAACCTATATAGCAGTTGCTATTCACAACCTATGACATTGTGATCGGACCCAGCCAAGGCACCAACAGTCAGGCCCAATTAGTAATCGGTCGTAACACTGACAACAAACACTAATTCGATTTGAGCTGCGCGTTGTCTCGAAGGGCTTTGGTCCCAGACGATAGAGCAGGGGTTCTGTGTTTTGTCCACCATGCTATAGGCTAAGCCCGCTGGGCCCACGTGGCCGGTACACTCTGCCTTCCCCTTCCCCGCACAGCCGTCAAGTTTGGTTTCCTTTAGTCGAGATCTCGCGAGATTTGACGTGATAAATGAACCCTAACCGTTAGGAACCCTACGTGGTCTTATGTGCCCCAGTTTTGTGAACGAAGAAAAGGGGAAATTTGAAGTGGCGGCTCCGGCTACAGCGGAACATCCGGCTGGTCGCTTTGGGACAACTGATGGACAGTTTTAGTCACGTGTGTGCGATAAAGCAGAAATACAAAGCATGTCACTATATGTGTTCTCGTGCACTCAAAGTAAGGCAAAACGAATTCCCACCAAAAATGTATTTCATTTGGCATATGATGAGCTTTCTTCAAGTAATGAACGGAATTAAACATAAGTTAAACGTTACGGCTCTCGACAAAAATGCATTTGATAATACGAGCGCGCGACGACCTCGCGAATTAATTAAAAAGTTCTCCGTCAGACTGATTAAACCCCGAGCGGCCAGACAAGTTAAATTGTCCCCAGTACACAATAGATTACTGCCTGGTGGGATGGGAATGCATTAACGAAGCGCAGACGACATAAAAAAGCACAGACTCGCGCGCCAAAAAACCCGCCAAAAGTTAATTTGGTTGGTTTACAGAATCCAGGGCTACACTCGTCCTGTTGATTAAAAAAAGTAGGCCGGCGGTTGCACCCCTGCCGTGGGTTTCATTTAATGTGTCTGTCCAAAATCAGCGAGCCAGAATCATCTCTTTAATTGCACCGATGTCTTAACTTGAGTGAATCGTGCACATGACGTGTTAAATCCATTCCGGAATTCCACAAAACCAAAATCTTGCTGTACACGACCGAAATATATGCTGAAGTTTCTAACGCAACCACGCACACAAACCACGCAATCCGGTGACTGTTTCACAACAACCCACAACGGCATAATGTCATTAGATCGGTGTTACATTGTAATGAATGGTAACGAAATAGACTTTGATGTAATTTGCGAGCCGGTATTACGCGAGACCACAATCAACTCGACCTTGACATTAGGTGTGATGCATCAAGTTGATTAAAACGGTCGTCGGGCAGTTTTATGAATTACATTTACTCGACCCAGAATCGAGTTATGAATTGCGGATAAATTTTTGGAAAAAAAAGATGAAAAAAAAAAGAGCATCTGGTGCGATGTGTTTCTTTTTTAACTCTCTGTGCAAGATAAAGAGGAGAGCGGACCGTGGTGCGAGTAATGACATCTCTATCAAAACTCGCTCCATCAACGGGCCACAATGATTGTAGTCTTGCCACACGAGCATTTTCCCGCGCTTTTCACCATGAAGCAGACGACATTTTTGTCATGGATCCCGAATTCGTGCAAGATAACGCCACGGCATGCCGCGCGTCCATTTATCTCATCATGGGTTGTATCCTAAATTGACTCGTATTGACTAAGCTCTTAAGTCTATTAAAGCTGGACCGTATTTAAGTACATTTTACGCGTGATTCGAATTTTGCTTATAATTTCTGTTTATTAAAGACCTTCGTTGGTTGGGTGGTGGGACCGGGGATGTTTAAGATGAGACAGCGAGAAATCTGCACAACGCGGCCCGTTAAGCTTTGCGAATCTGGCTTGGTATACTTGAGACAAAGGTTCCCATGCAGAAGAATTAAGATAGTCATAATTTATCTTCTCCGTTTTTATTTCAAAGTACATATAATGTAAATCATGTTTTGTCGATAGGGGACAGGGTTGGGGTATCGTACTGTCCTCGCCTTTCACTATCTGTGGCCCAGGTTCGAATCCCGTTTTATAATAATAATAATAATAATAATAATAATAATGAGATTTTAAACAACGCTGAATGCCGCAATAGGGCGACATTTCGGCAAGACTCTCACCGGAGACCACCGAAATTTCGGCAAGAGTGACTCAAATTGACACCTTATTTTTTTACCCAAAGCTTCCGGAGATGGTCACAGACCGAAGAGAAACGACTCCAGTCCCAATAAAAATGGTTCTCGACCTAAAAAAAATGGTTTTTGACCTAAAAAAAATAATTTTAAACTCAAAAATATTAGGGCGACACCAAAATGTCGCCCTATTGAGCAGGTCGCCCTAATATACCTTTTTTACACACGATTTGTCCCCCTATTCTAGCATTGATAGTAATTTAAAAGCGAACATATCCACCCTGCAGGGTGCTCAAGGCGCTGTAAACAACAACAAGTAATTAATTCTTGAAAATTTGCGACATCAAGTAAGTCTTTAGAAGTGATTTGAACCTAGTTGTACAGTGGCATTGGGTTGGGTTATGTGGTATATTGGGTTGTCAGTCTTTGCTTGATCCCGAGGCTTTTCCCCATGTGTGTGGGTTTTCTTCTTCATCTTCTATAGGCCTATACCAATCTGTAATTGATCCCGAGGCTTTTCCCCATGTGTGTGGGTTTTCTTCTTCATCTTCTATAGGCCTATACTAATCTGTAATTGGTGTTGATGATAATGTTGACAAATAAAATAAGTAAGTAGCTTACTAAGCAAAATTAGTTAAACAAGTAGGCCATATATACCTCGGGACAGGAAAAGTATCAATACGGTTAAGAGGTATCACTGATAAACGTTTGCAGTTTTGAACGCTTTTTGAAAAGAAACAATCCACTTTTCCGTTTGCCATGCACCGATATCCCTGTCTAACAAATAGCGAATACAACTTGAGCGTGTAGCTTTAATAGCAGATAAAGTTATGTCGGATATTGTTGTATTTCGTAGGACCCTTCACATGCAACTTTTTAGCTAAAGCAAAAGAAAAACTTAAACGTTTTCAAGTCCAGAAATGTTTCAACTACGTCCCGATTGTCGGAAACGACGGCACTTCAATACGTCCGAGCATGACCGCATTACCGACCCATTTTTCATCCCCGTTATCTCCAAAAAACTTCCTTTAAAAAGACTCTGACTATTAAGACGTCCCATCTTAAATCATGTTTCTGAAGGATGTCGTGCATTTTTCCCCCAGCCGGCCCGGCTGAAGAGGGGGAAAGGATCGCTTAGTCTGTATCGGTATAAGAGAGAAAAAAATTCCGCTTTTACGAACCCATTAATTTTCGGAGCATATCCCGGCTGCCCGTGTTGCTACGAGATTTTCCTCGATTCGCGGGCATTTCAAGAGCATTTGACTCGGCAAATGCACTCGTGAACCGGTAAGAGAGCGTGCTCTTTCCCCGGTAATGGACGGACTGGAGAGGCCGGCGAAATGCCAAGAAGAAGGGATTTTGCCTCGGCGAACTGTCAGATGACTGAAAAATTGCCGCATCGCGCCGTGGGGGCGGCGTCGGGATCGCCTCGTGTAAGATTCTATTAGCCTGCTTGAAGTATGCATGGCGGAACAAAAGGAGAGGGCGCAATTTTAACAGAGTATGATTTTTATTTCTGTAAAAAAAAATTATTTCCAAATACCTTGCTTTATCTGTTGTATTTCTATAACAGAAACAGAATTATCAATAAAATAAGTAACTACAAAGTGAAAGATGGAGTTATTTTGTATTTACTTGGAAATTCATGACCAAATCAAAGTTGCCCCTCCTAATTTCACATAGGCCTACTTCAAAAAGGCCAATAGCTAACTCACTGCGTTCGTATTCAGATTAATTGCTGTACAAAGAAGGTTGCACTGTCTAAACAGGTCTTCGATCCTAGAGTAAGAATCTCAGAAAATCTTAGAACAAAAAGATGAACTACAAGAAATGATAGTTGAAATATCTTTGTCGCATGGACACACGTCACTATGGAGATGTTTTAATGACCAAAATATGTACTGTTTTGAATCAAGAGTATTTTATACCAAAACTGCACGCCCAATGAAAATGCGCCCTCGTTTTGTTCCACCATACCTAAAAAAAAAAACCAAATTGAAACATTATTGGAAGTTTTCAATCATTCCTCTGGATCACGTGACCCATAGCAAGTCTATCGTCCCCTTCCATCTCGACAATTCACGCTCGATTTCACCCAAGACACGTAACTCATTTCACACCCGATTTGCCATCCCCAAGGTTTCCGGGCCCTCGAGCTATAACGCTCCCGGTTCCACGTTGTGTCTGCAGGCTATACGTTTGTCTCAATTAGAAAATAGCTTTCAAACAAACTACAGCTGTTTTGTTCACCCATGTTTTGACTAATTTGTTTTGTGTAATTAATCAAATCGACGTACCAAATGAAACGTGCAAAGAAAGGCGATACGCGAAGACAAATTGTGGTCGAAACAAAGCGTGTATAATGTTCGCAGATGGTTCATGATAAAATATAGTTCGAAAACTTGATACATAAACAACAGAACATGGATCTTACGTTAGCTATTTTGCGTCAGTATAGACCGTATGGAATAACTGTTCTCTTGTAGGCCTAAGGCAAATTTTGTCATTTAAAGGCGCAGGTCGCCAAATTCGTGCCACGAAATACGCAACTCCATAGCAAAGGCATAGAGCTGCGTGTTTCGTGGCACGAATTTGGCGCGCGCGCATTGCTGACGAGCCTGTGCCTTTAAAGGTAGAACACATAGTTTGATCTCCCTGTGCGATTGAAGATATGCATGATTAAAACCAACCTGTGAGTAAAAGTCAGCTCCGTACTTCGTCTAACTTTTGAGAAAACAATCAAAAATAGCTTTACAGTCACTTCGCCCAAAAACCACTTAGCCCTAGTGAACCACTAGTGTTTTGGGGGCGAAGTCGCAGTCGGAAAAAAGTGGCATTCGGGCGAAGTGGTGCGGGGCGAAGTGGGTTAGGGGCGAAGTGAATTTTTGTCTCACGAGACGAAAATTAATTGTCTTACTTCAGTAAATTTTTTTCGGAGGGTAATTGTGTCATTTCTTCTTCTATCTTTCGCTTGAGAATGTTTATTTTTTCCGCCAAACGGTTGATTACAATTTTGAGGCAAATCCTTTAAAACTCAGATATCTTTGATGGACATGTACGACATGCAGGGACTTGTAATAGACTCAATTACAGCACTACATACAATAACTCAATTCATGTAAACAATGACAGATGAGCCAGATAATTGGAATAGTCAAATGTTTCCCCGAAGCCATCTTCTTCGTCTGTCAACCAAAATGAACTATCATCAATCTCTGCCCCAATCACAACAGGGAATACGCGGCACCAGACACTCATTTGAAAATCATTTTCACGCGCAAATTTCAGCACACGGGGGAGGGAGCGAGGGAATTTCCTCCATCATTATCACCATTTATTTTTTCAGTCGGCTCAGGGTTTCCGAGATGCTGTTGAAGACATGTGTTTCTCGGTGTTCGTTTTCCGTAGAGACTGGTCCTATAATACGATACAAATGTTGAAACTGTTACTTATAGCCGATCCTATAAATGTCACGTCACTATAGTCTTGTTTCGTGATATAGAATTACTGCTGCATTCGATATTTTGCCAATATATTTCCAAGACTCTAAATACTAAGTTAATAAATTCCGACGCACTGCGCACATTAACTTTTAAAAATTGTCTGTAGTATATACTCATGTGCACATTTCCAAAAATAAAAATAAATAGATATTTAGTTTGGTGTATGAAAATATACGAGCGTTAGCTCCACCAATATACAAGATAAAAACTAATGTAGTAGAGATTATATTTTTCTTGATCAAGGATTTTTTTTTATAAAAGTTTTTTTTTCCTCTCGGAGTCTGAGATTCTGACCGGCGGCGCCATTTCAAAATAGCTTTTATTGTTCGACTAAACATTTGTGTACAGGTTTAACTTTATCACATTTACGAAAATAAAATAGTTTTAAAAGCAAAATACATGTACAAATTTTAAAATAAGTAAATAAAGGGAAAGCTGACAAGAAATAAGCAGAATACAGTATGCCTACCTATACAAATTATTTCACGAGAAATAATCCCACTGTCATGTAAAAGATTCGCGCTTTTGTTTAATTCGACGTATACGCGGATGTTTCACATAATACAAAACCACGTGTTTTACATACTTGACCTTTCACAGAATGACCTCTCTAGCAAGATTGACAAATCAGCGCTTTCACACTTCGGTAATTATTTCCTAACATTCGCAACGCCTTGTGGAGGGGTGTTAGTGCAATCTTTTTATCGTCTCCGGAACGCTTTTTCCTATTAACATCACCGTGCTAAACGACCGTGAAAACCTGGGGCACATGTTGTTTTCATAGCTCAGCCGCAGGGCTCGGCGTCGAGTCGATGTGACGGGCCGGGGTGTGCTTTAAACGCTACCAGTCGAACAAACCGGCGCGCGGCTGGTGTCCGTGCGAGTTGAAATTAATCTAAAAGGTTTTCAAGATTGCATGGCCGGGTTGTCTGCTTGTAATTTTTGTCTTGGCAGAATGCAAAAGTGTGAACTGGTCATCATTCAATATGACAGACAAAATGACAACTGTCACTATATTGTTACCTTGAAAAAAAACACCGACAAATATATCCATAGGTGGCCTATTTCATTCAAAATTATTTTTAAGATAAAACTATAGCTGTAAGCGAAAACAAATGACATTCTGTCCAAATCATCGCTCGCATAAGGCCAAAATACGACTTCAATATGTTCCATTTTTGTCCTAAAAATGTCCTCGTTTACCCAATTGTTATAAAAGAAAAGACAAAGGCGACACCAACGAGACCTTCCCTGTTGTAACATGTACTTCAAAACATGAACATTTTAAGATTATCAGACGACCAAAAAACAGACAGAAAGCCAACTGTGAGACACATTTCGGTAGTATCCCACAAAGTTTTGATCAACTACTTCACATCCATGGATCGTTTATGTGAGACACATTTCGGTAGTATGTCTCGGTCACTTTCATAAGGATGGCCTTTGACCTCTTTTCAGGTCATTGACGTCACACATATGTATTTTATCAAACCCCTTGTTTTAAGTCCGAGTCTCAGACAAACCGGTAACGCCTAAACTCGGACCCAGAATCAGCAAGGTACTCGAGACCACAAAAAAGCCCCCGGGAAGCCCACCCCTCCCCCAGGCTCCTACATCGAGACCTCGCCTCGTTAAAGAGGGCTCTATCTCGCCTCGGCAGTGCATACCCCTGAGGATTTACGAAGTCAATCCCGCTAGTATATAAGGCACAGGAAAGCCCCGATTTCATCGAGTGGACAAACTCATAACGTCTCCTTTATAAGAACCCCGCCCCCGATTCCTATCTAGCGACTGGGCTACAATCTAAGTCCGTACAGGTACATTGCGGACCTGAAAGAAACTAACAAATCCTTGTGGTTTTTGTTAAGTCACCCCAACACCTGTCGTCGCCCGGAAGGTTTGGTGCTGTTAAGCTTGCGCGTTTTTATCGTTCTTATGCCGAAGGTAAAAAAAAAAGAGTCACTGGCCTCGAACGCGATGATACACAGGTGTGTATCTTAGATGCACTTTATTTTCTGCAGTGTCACAGTGAGCAGACGATAAAATGGGCGTTGGGTTTGGCGCCAATTGGGGAAGGCCCCATGAGTTATCTTGTCTAGAAAAAAAGACCGTGCGTTTTGTCACTTTCCGGCCATCATTAATGTGTTCACAGAGCTATAGACTATCTTTTTAAATACCGCAACTAATTTAAAAGTATATATAGTTTATGCTAAACCAGCAGATACAGTTGAAGTCAGAAGTTTACATACATGTATACCACTACCATCATCACTCAAAATGGTAAACAGGACTACCCGAACCATTGCAAGGTGTGCAAGCTATGTTTTAAGTACTGCAAGCACGTGAGGAATTCCACAAAATCACGACTTTAGTAAAGACTGTTACAAAACTGGTGACAACGCAAGTTTAAGCACACCAGTTGTATGTAAACTTCTGACTACAACTGTATATGAGAATACATGTAATTCCTTAAATCGCTCTCCAAGTTTCGCAAAGCGAAAAGACATTTCCATTTTCCACATCAGCGTGCTATGCTATAGCTATATACACTGATATCTTTTCAATCGTCCCCCACATTCCTTGCTGGCTGCAAGTGCAAGTAATTTTCTCCCCAACGCCCCAGATGTCAAATCGAACGCCAGACACTTAAAAAAAAAAATGTGCATTCGTACCGTGCACGCGGTTTGAAAATAAGTAATTTCAGAACACATCGTCAAAACGATGCGTAATATTTAACATTCATTATACGAAACGTGTAATTTTCAGAAGTGCTGGAAGATATACACAGAATTGTCTCTGTGTGTATCTTCCAGCACGTATTATTGAAGTCATAAGTATAAATACATGTACACCACTACCATCATCACCCAATTTAAAATGGTAAACAGGACTACCTGAACCATTGCAAGGTGTGCAAGCTATGTTTTAAGTACTGCAAGCACGAGGAATTCCACAAAATCACGACTTTAGTAAAGACTGTTACAAAAATGGTGACAACGCAAGTTTAAACACACCAGTTTTAACACATGCAGTTGTATGTAAACGTCTGACTACAACTGTATAAACTTATTAAATAGTTAAACTCCAGCTTTGGGTTTTTAACTGTCGCTTCGTAAGGCGGAAAAGGTTTGAAAATATGTGGTTAAAGAGTGAAAAGTCAAAATAAGGTCAATTTTTTATTTGCCATTAACAAAATAAAATATGTATAAACAACTACATGTAGTCCTAGGCTAAACCCAAGCATGTCATAGACCAGCTGCGTATCACTGATTTCTACTCAATTCACGTGATTTGCTTAAATTACTGTAATTTGGGAATCAAACGGAATTTAACAGGGAAATTTGACCTACGTTTAGGAACCAACATGAAGAAAATTCATCATGAATAACGGGGTTTTATTGGGTAAATCACGTGGTTAAATCTACATCCAGAACCTTCAAAGTCAGGAAGTGCGCAGAAAACCCGGGGGAACCCGACCTATTGACATCACGGAAATTGGCCTGCGCCACTGGGACATGGTGGGGCTGGGATTAGGATTGCAAGGACGAAAAAGGGCTGGGACCCCTGAAAGTTTCATCGAAAGTGACATGGAGAAATTGAGATCAAATTGCTGCTGTTTCAAAATGCTAAACCACGGAATTCCAGAGAAAATATGAAAAGAAAATAGGAAATTACATTTGGCTTTTTGTGTCAAAACAACATTTATACAGAAAGTAGATATATGATAGGATTGACAATTGGAGATGAATTAAGAAACATGAAAAAATTGCAGTACCCCGACTAGGATTCGAACCCAGGTCCTTGGCATAGATACATGGTCAAATGCTCTACCAACTGAGCTATCTAGGAATCCCGTCGGAGCATCACAACAATCTCGTGCTTTCCTTTCCAACAATGCAGTGGGGCAAATCCATGCCGACCAATTTAGCTGCACTGATGGCCTATTGTGAAAAGAGCATGGCCATGTATGCCATTGCCAAAGACCTGTGTTCAAATCCCAGTCGGGGTACTGCAATTTTCTCGTGTTTCTTATAAATTCATCTAAAAAATTGATACATGCAGTGGATGTATGAAAAATGCAGTCGCGAACAGTTCTCTATGGAAGTAATAAGAATTCAATGACCGGACCAAACTGGAAATCCTTGGACAAGTTGGCATTCGGCCCGATCTCACCGCGCTAAACTACCTTGATGAAATATTTACACGGTTACTTCATTAACCGATGTTGTTGTCGTTAGTTTTTTTTTTGCCTCTCTTCTCTCGCTCTCTTCCCAAATAACTTCAACATCTGTTCTCACGATTAAAGGTTGACGCAGTTTATACATTTATTTCAGGGTTGTTTATCGGGAGACAGAGGCGGTTTCGTTGTTGCTTTGCGGCCGTTTTATGGCCATTTATAATCCAATAATATCAAAGAGAGTCCAATAAAAGACCAAAATAAGCACTGTCCGTGTTTGGGTGAAAGGATTTAATTTTTTTTTATTCACACAAACAAACGAATTTAGAAAGCTTACGTGTCTCTGGGATTGGAGATACAAGCCTTTTTCTTGAAACGGGCTTCACATGTTGAACATGACTTGTGCGCGTACGCTCTTGTGTACAATGTACACGTGTCTTGTTTTTAAACTGGCATTAATCCATGACGACATTTCACGTTCTTGGTACTAAATGAAAGCTGATAACTTTTTCTATTTCTAGAAAAATAGCAATTTAGCTTTAACAATTTTTTTGGGTTAAAAAATCGGCCTAAAATCGGACAGTGCAACTTTAATACTTTATTAGACTTTAGGGCGGATTAACACTGAGCCTTTTCGCGCGTAAAATCGATGACGCCCTGAAAACCACAGAATCAATTTGGGCGAAAATGTGTTTTTTTGTGGATGTGTACGTCGTTTCACTGTAAACTCTCTCTCTCCACGCCGCTTGTTCCCAAACCTAGCGACACACGTCCGATTTACGCGCAAAAAAGGCTCAGTGTGAATGTGCCTTTAGTCCAAATTCTGGTCTTGAAAAGGGATGTAATTTTAGGCAGGAAAACACGGCCTCGTTTCCCCATGCAACACGTTAAAGAAGGAGTGCCTTAAATTCGACCTCGATGCACTTTCTCCTTGAAATCCGCCCCTACCACCAGAGAAAATCTGTTAACATTTTGCCGTCTCAAGTACCGAACCAGATGCTGCGAGCGAAGCAACAAATCCGTTGCAGTCATGTCCCCTTCTCGCGAAAGGTTCCAAGTTGGTAATCTACGTACCATCTGAATAGTACGGGCTGTACCAGCCACGGAGGGTCGGGGACACGACCAGAGAGCAACGTTTGATGTGCCAAACCAGACTACTTTCACGAGAATAATGGCGGCCGCGTTCTGCGGTTTGTATGTTGTTATGAACTATTGGCTTTTTAAAATGCCAAAAGAAGCAAGAACTAGTTTATCCATGGTTTATCCCACAGAGTGTAAGCCTGTGAATGATTTGCCTTTGAATGAACTGTTAATATCAGCGAGCCAAGCATGAACTAAGATTATAGTATTGTCGATTGTATAGCAAGAAAACAAATTATTGAGAACAATTGCCATTGGGTTGTCGGTTAAGCTGTGATTTTATACAGCCAACCTGAAACACCGGGGAATTCGTTTACAAAAAAATGGTACTCTGGAGTCCTTTGAGTGCGTGCATAACCCAGCACACTTGATCCTCTAGCTGCTTTACATCCTATTCGAAGGATGGAGCAAATGTAGTTAAAGCAAGCACCTCGGCCACCGGCCGATCCAACTACCCCTGAATTTTCAATCAAGTGACTGCGAGTTTTCGTAATCTTAAACTGCTCGTGCAATGTTTCTGCCGTTAAAGATGTTTTAGTATAGCCAAAATGAATTAACATGATGCAGTAATAGTTTAGACTCAAGACTACTCATTCGCGGAAAGACGCAACGACGACGAAATTGCGAACCTAAGTCAAAACCAAAATAATACAGCAAAACCTTCAGTCTTTATTCTTTGTCTATTTTAAGAAGCCTTGCACACGGACAGCCAGAAATGGACAGATTCCCTATAATTGCTTGGAATGAAGGGGGATGATATAAGCTATCTCTTCAAGGTTACGCCGAAGACGCTTCTGTCGGCGCGCGCGGCGCACAACCAGTCTACCGTCTCCTCCGCAGAACAGACGGTGGACTTTCACAGCCAAAAACACGCTGATGACATTTCCACATGGAATCCGACACGCCAAGAGTTGTAGGGCTAGTATTCGCCTTCGATATGCCTGACGGTGTGCACTTGTCTCATGTACTATTCCTGTACCTCTTAATGAGCGTCGAATTAGCTTATTATTTTATCCGCAACACGTGTTGCCAATGCGTATACTTATTAACCAATATACTAGGCGCGATAGCGACAAGCAAATCGACGCAGCGCGTGACTGTGAACAACTCGTGCACCGTGCATGGGCGAACAGCCTGCATGGCAGATATTCGAATTATCGGCCAAATTATCGGTCATTAGGCTCTTATTTAGAAACAAATTTGATTTTATGGTGTTCTGACCCAGCTTCTGTTGGCGCTATTTCCCAACTGTTCACATATAGACATGTCGATATGTGCGGGTATACGCGATGATCTTGACCTAGTGACAGAAGTGCAAGTTGTCCTCTCTGCACAATTTGGAAACTTCACGCAACGTAAATTTTTGAAGAAAATAATTGTTAAATCACCTGTCAACTACCATTGGTTATAGTGATTGTAATTAGATAATAGAGCAGTGGGAACATCACAATTCACCGGAACAGCATCGCAACCTTGCTTTTCAAGTCTTAAAGCCCCATTGTATCATTTGCAACGACCCAAAAGAGTTGATGAGTTGACAAGAAGGAAAAAACTTACTCAAAGTATTGATAGAAATGGTAATAGACATCACATGATTTAATTACACGTATGTCCAGAATAACGCATTTTAGTAAGATATCAATAATTATTGAAAGTAGCTTAACATTTGTTCAATATTTTTTAGCGTTTACTCAAACACAGAAAGCCATGCATGCAAAGTGGTGCATGAATTTTAAGAGCTTTCTGAAACATCGCTGCATGTTTAGCTGAAATTTCTGCAGACTAATTTACCAACATTCTTCTTGTGCCGTTGTTTGAGAAATGAAAAAAACCCTTTCCTCTGCAAATGATATGATGGGCCTTTAAGCTCTTTAAATGGGGTTGAGCCCTGTTAAGGCACCCTATGCCAAATATATAAAGAAAATAAAAATATTTTTCATTGATGAAAAATCGATATAGCCTATTGCAGTGAATCTTAATTTTTGAAATACGACCTTTTGGCGTTTCTTATTAACGCTCTAACTTATTTAACATGGCCTATAAGATTGTGACTTGAAATGTCACTGTCACGTGACTTTACTTGTGACACGACTTGTGACCGTAACCTAAAATGCGACCTGAGATGCAACTTGTTACGTAACTTTAACGCGTCTTGTGGCGTAACATATACGACGACAATTTGCTGTTCAAAACTAAAATACATGCATAAACAGACTAACGCACCCAGCGCATAGCTACAATTTTAAACTTCTTGAAGAAAGCATTGCTGAGTTGCAGACTACATTCAATACATCTAGCACGTATTCACTTAGCAAAAGCAATTCCCTGCAAAGCAATTTGTTTTCCAGCTTGCCAAGGATAATTTGTTCGGTAGGAACGTCTGAATATTGTGCCTGTTATAGGTAATCTTAACCAGCCATACCAACTAAAATTCTTCACACGCATGCATGCACGTTCACCGTTTGCAATAGCCACCCACCCGCCCGCCATCACACGCACAACGCCAGGAGAAACACCATCGCATCCGCAATGAAATGACTCGATTCCGACCCACAGCTCCCAGCGGATCTTAACCCAAATTAATTTTTCACCTTTTCCTAATTGGTCACAAGCCGGCCCCTATAGAAACGAGCTCAAGACCGGGGATAGGGACTCGCAAAAACGGGGACGCGGTCTTTTTTTTAAAAGGGTATATAGGTCTAGAAAAGGTAAAACTGTTTCCCTTCTAAACCGATAACGTTGTTAGGTATACCTCGCTGGTTTAATAGATTATTGCTAAATGGTGCACGGAGCGATCTTGTTAAATAATTAGATGGTGAAGCATTTTGGTTAAGAGGAAAGATCGTGGGGTTGCGGGGTGAGGAAACAACTATAAGCAGGAGCCAATTTCACCAAGCTGTTTAGTATATAGAAAAATGCTTAGCATAAAGTTTATTTAATTTACAAAAACTGGTTACCAGCCCAAAAATATGTGATGTGAATTAGGCTACAAAATTATTGACTGGTGTTCTGCTATTGTTGCTAAGAACATACACAAGTTGAACATTTTGACCGCCAACCCATATTTGGAGAGCAAATAATTTTTTTACAAAGCAAAATGTTCTACTAAATAGCTTTTTGAAATATTGGCCCCATTCACGCATTGGCTCTATGGGCTTATTGCACTGTTCCGTTCAAACAGAGGCTCTGCCTGCAAGTGTTATGTTTTACAATGGATCATTACACCATAAAGGCCAAACCATAGCAACCAACACATGGAGTCATTGTTTTTGCATGTACAACCTCGCTGTTTAACCAATATAGCGGACAGTGCACGGAGCAAATTTCCTATACGCGTTGTATCGAACAAAATAATCAGTTATTTGCTACAATTACGACCCACAATGCTTGGCGCGATATGACACAATTTATTATAGACCTCAGATAAGCGAGACACAATGAGCACGAAAGAGGGGGAAAATGCTGTACGTTCCATCTTAAAGAAACCCTACAAATTACGGCCATAGGACAGGCAGCGAAACACATGACTTTAAGAGATTATACACTGTCCCTTTAAACACAACACACATGCACACTTGTGGCAAACAAAATATTTCCTGTTGGACTATATCTTCGCCCTCCCCTTCCTCCAAATAATCTTGACAATTAAATACGTCCAATTCCAAGTGAAATCCCCTCTAATCCTGTTATCTCAGATATAATCCCCACTGTGCATTTTTAAATCGCCAGGCCCGAGGCGGTACTTCAATGGTTTTGGTATATAGGGGGATTAAGGGGTCCGTCTTCTCGCACCGTGACAAGGCGATGTTCCCGTACGGTCGAATCGAACCCTCGGCCCCGGGGCAACGGCTCGCTTCGTCCGCTAAACAGCGCTTAATGGGGAATTCGTCTGTTCGTGATTGTTTGGTTTGTTGCTCGAGGGGGTAATTGTACGATGTTTGAACAAAACAATTCTCCCTGCATTACAGACTCGCTTGATTTAAAATGTGTTCTTAAGCTATCGAAATCCAAAATGTTTGCCCCGGGATATAAGGGCACATTAAAGAGGTGCCTATACTTGGGTTTCACTTGGCTTGACAACAGTTGCTATCCGCCATTACTGTGTCCATACTATGGCACGCCAAAGCGAAACAAATTATTCAACACTGATAATTTAATGTTGACGCATATTTTCGCAAATGTTGCGCAAGAAAATAAAGTTGGCATGAGTTTTAAAAATGTTGAGACTTGTTTTTTAGAGTCGATGGCAAAATTATCAGTAATGAATTATTTACGCTTTGGCGTGCCATAGTATGGACACAGTAATGGCGGATATGATAGTTGGGGCGGTTGGGTTTGGCATGTATTGGGGTTTGCAGCCCCTACTTGATCGCGTAGTTTTTCCCCAGGAGATTTCTCTGGGGTTTTTCCTCCCACCTCTAAAACTGCATCTCTTTCTTCGTCATCTCAAGTTGATATAATAAAGTCAAAGGTAATACCGTGTAGTAGCCAAACAATTTACAAGAACCTACTTGAACGTTTCCTCTATACCCTATAATGACTGATAAAAATGAGCTTTTAAAATCGGTTTGTAAATTAATATTTTGAAAAGAAACATGGCGCCTTTTGGCACAACATAATCATATCCCATTCCAAATTGTTCACCAAGAAAACCACCCAGTATGGTACCCCAGCGATACCCCTAGCGTGTAAGGGCCCCGAGGGTCAGGCCCCGGCCATGCCCCACACTGTTTGTCACAGTGTGTGACACGGGGCGACCCGCGGAGTTTGCTTTGTTGAACGCGGTGTTCCACTAGTCGCGCCATGTCAAAATCGGTCAGTATACAGGCAGAGTGAGGGCTTGATTTATTTTGGTAAAGCAAGATTGATTACAAATACATGTACATGTATATGCTATTTCGTATTATGTTGTGAGAACGTTTATGGTTGGAATATAATTAGTGAAGTAAATAATCGAAAACTAAAAGTTTGAGTAAACACTTTAAATGACCCAAAATCTTTACTTCACGAATTGACATAAGCAGAAATATTTGGGCCTAGCCACGACAAATACAATAAAGCAAAAACGACAACAGTAAACAGCCGTAGCAGTACGGTATCAACAGGGGCCAATTTCATGGCGCTGCTAAAGCACTATATGAAAACGTGTGCTTACTGTAGCAGAAAAGTTGTGCTAACGATAAGGCTATTTCACGACCGCATTGTTGCGTCACTATAGTGTTCAGCATATTTTGCAACTGAAGCTAGCAAACGTTCAGCAGTGCTTAAGGTTACGGTCTCCATGAAATAGCTGAGCCTCCGTTAGCACAAAATCGGCTGCTGAGCAGCGCATAAAATATTGGCCCCAGGACGGTATCGAAAACAAAATTTTGAGACACGATTATTTGTTTGCATCGATGCATGCGTCAGACCAGCACAAAAATACATTATGAGCGAGGACCGGTTTGCCAGTCTAACATGACCCCCAGCTGGATAGATTCTAGAGTTTGGACCCACCGGATCGATGTAATTATTATTTTGACGTTAGCCTACATCCCCTCAAAGTATGGGGGTGTTGTGCACTTTCACTCTGTCGCTAGCGAAAAAAAATAGTATTGGATTGGTCTTTGAAAGGGGTCAAAAACCAGTGCTTGATCCTGATCGTCGTAAATCCGTTTATAAACGGTTTGTTTGTGATCTTTTGAACGCAGGAAACAGGATTGAAAAGTCGGTGAATCGAAGAGCGCAGATTATGTGTGCTGTCGGTGGCTTTGGAGTTTTGATTCAATCTGCAGAGTTTCGTTACGAGGTTTGGTCTACAAGATGAAACTTGCGAAAGTCGTGGGTCTCAGAGATGTTACAAAAACGGAATTTTAGTCTCAACGAAGTCCAAACAAAGTCGTCTTGTTTCTTGGAAAATGTTGATCTGATGCATGCGGATATGCATGAGAAAATGCGAGTAATGATTATCCTACAATTATTGAAATGGTACTGTGCGGAACCTTACGTAAATAAGAGTACGATAAATTTCCCAATTTTAGTGTGGAAGCCCAAATTGCAATGCTTTATCAAAATTAAGTGCTTATAAAGACATCTTTGAAAATCTACGGAGAGCGTGGTATGGAATTGCAGAAAGGTAATGGGGGAAATGTGACACATGATACGGTATCAAAATCTCATCACCCATGACATGAGGTAGGATGCGATTGATTGTGTTGATTTGAACACGGTCCTTTAACAGAAAATCATAATGGCGAGAACACAGAATCAGTTACCGTTTTCATACTTTCAAATCTTTAAACTTAGACCTACTTTTTTGAGGTTCACTCGCTCCAGACAAATAATATTTCCACGTGATATGATACGGGAGTCGATATAGTCAGACCTGTTTTATGTACGGCGAAACGAGCAAAAACAACTGCTCTTTTCGCCCGAGGCATCGCGACCCAGCAGGCCGGCCCGGTGCACTCACACACTCGCGCTATGTCTTTCTTTGTTTTATTGGCGGCGTGACAAGACTTCAGGGACCCGGGTGTATTGTCCCTCATTTAACCTTTTTGCACACCCTTGAAATTGGTTTTTCCCCCAGACCGTTCGGGTATTCTCCGTCCCAGGAAACCCGAGCATCTTATGGGATGCCGCAATATTTCCGCATGTTTTGCTCAGAAGCAAGCAAACAAGCACGGTCAAACTGCCTTGGGCGAAACATGTAGGCTATATACAGTACTTACTTTATTGTGTATTTTGCAATTCTGCGCGTTGTTTTTAAATTAGTGAAATCTCAAACTTCAAAAAGGTTAAGAATGGAAAGTCTTGCACTTTTGATTCGAATTGATTGTTTCCTTGTGTTTTCAAGTTTTATCAGTTGGCTTAGCGAAAATTCGCTGTAGATTTTGCGAAAACTTTATGCATTTTAATATAGCACACGCCGTATGCTGTCTTCTGTAAGATCAAGCCAATTTCAATCGTGTCCCCAGAGTCAGTTTTATAAAATATGAACCGATCCTTCAGATAGTACCAGACTACTTTGAAAATGCATTCCATCATGCGTTATAAAGTCGTCTGGAACCTTCCCATCAGCAGAAGACAATGTACAGAACTGATTCAGGAGACACGTTTCAAAATGGCTTCTTTTTGTATAAGATTTATATTCGGCACAGCAGGGAGTCCTAGTTTCGGTCCAACATGAGGGAGGGTACAGTTGATATGTTGTTTCTATCTGCCAGGTGCTGCGAGTTCTTCGCGGTAGGGGCCGGGAACATCAAAGAAATTCACCCGGACGAGACACCAGGGCCGCGCGTCTGGTATGGTCGCTGCGTGAACGCGCGAAGGGGGTTGTTTGCGAGGGAGACCCGAGGGGTTGTTAGGTGAATCTTCGCGGAGATGCCGATAGAACGCCTACCGTCGCAGGTGCGGGGTTGGGGGATTGCGTGGGTGTTGTTACCAGTCTAGATATCAACATATTTCAGCTGTTCGTGTTAGTTTGGTAAGCGATACACAGCGAGTTAAAATCATAGTGTCCATTTTGAAAATCTGTTATTGGTTGCGTAGTGGCGATTCTACACTATATTCAATCAACTGTTTCTTTGTACTTTTGCATTGGGCGCAACACGTAACTGTGTTGCGGATATTTTGGCGGGGAATACTGAGTTGAATCTTACCTGGACGCGCGCCTCAGTCAGGTCGCACCGCAGCGCCAGTTGTTCCCTGCAGTAGACGTCAGGGTAATGCGTCTTCTGGAAGACTCGTTCCATCTCCTCTAGTTGGAAGCTGGTAAACGTGGTCCGGTTTCTCCGTTTCTTCCGCTTGGAGGCGTCGTCACCCTTTGACCCGTCTCCATCCTTCCCGTCATCCCCTTTGTTTCCGTTGTTGTTCTCCTCCGATGATGCTTTGTCCCGGGGGCTTCCGGCCGAGGCGTCGTGAGGGTCCGCTTTGCTGCCGAGTCCCACCCCGGATGGGTTGGGGTTGTCCGAATCCTTGACCGCTTCGCCCATGGGTGACGTCAGCGGGGTCATGTCTTTATTATCTACAAGACAAAAACAAGGAGTCGAAATGTTTGTAATTAAAATTATGGAATTAACGCCGCATATTGTTCAAGCATCCCGAAACATTTATTTTCACATTATTTTGGTCGCCGGTCGGTCACCGGTTTCCCATATTTTTGTGCATTACTTGACATCGTGTATCTAGCCACCGATCTCCCAGCATTGCTATCGCGGCTCCCCTCCTCGCAATGTTTAGTTCATTAAACAACATCAGAACCAGTCTAGCGTAGCAGGCTGCGACGTGTGGGAAATCCGCACCAATTACGGAGGCTTAAAAATGGCCCAACCAATTGAGCAATGCTTGGAAGATTGTATAAATCCTGACAGAGCGGGTTCAAGGCTGGACATACACCATGGCAGTGCATGTCTTCCTTATTTTAAAATAGGTTTTCTGCACAGAATCAGTGTTTAGTAAAGTAATATTTGCAAAATCCGCAAATGGGCCTCAACATTTTTGTTTTTTAAATATTCGAGGGAAAATGTCAAAATAATATCAACAATGCCCGAACAGACAAAAGTCTCGTGAATAGTTTAATACTCCTAATGAAAGAAGGAACTGTGTGTAGACCGTATCGAATAGCTGCCATCTTGTAGGGCAACTTATGTTGTTTAAATTGGTCAACAATAAGCACAAACTTGTAGGGCAACTTATGTTGTTTAAATTTGTCAACAATAAGCACAAACTTTGTGCAACCATGCACTGATTAGTGATTACCTCATGGAACAAAGAAACCGCCCTATACAATATGGCAGACTCTATATTCGATACGGTATATTTTTTAAAACCCTGACATGTTTACATAAGTACACGACGATTTTTCATAAAACCTTTTTAAGCATACTATCGTGGCTACAAACTGTACGGATGTTTTTTAGGTGGCGTTCATCTTATTTGATAAAATTCCAGCTCTGCATGTTCCTTAATTTACCAGCACAAACTCGCTCGATTGGCTAATGTCGTAAAATCAATGTTATTGTTTTGAGTAATGATTAAGTGGTAATTCTCAAGCATTTAAAAAGACTTACGCTCGACGGTCCGCCTTTAAATAACTTGATGTTAAATCGACACACGGGTAATCAGTGTAAACATGTTATCACCACAACAAAAACACACCGGTCAAAAAGGTAACATTCTATTCGGCGGCAAATGAGCCGTACGGTCTCGTGCGGCGAACACAATCTACCGCCACGAATCAAAACAGCGCAGCTCACGTATGCAGCCGGGCCGTGGAGTCGACGCTCTCTCCCCGGGGCGGATTGCACTTTCTGCGCGGTGCGTCTCGCTCGGTAAAGCACGGATACCAAAATAGGGGTCTATATAACTCCACACACTCATCATTTTTTTTTTCACAGAACAATAATCCTCCTTGACCTCGCAGTGCAAGTGGCGACTACGAGTGCAAAGGTCTTGCCCAGGGGTGCAAGGTCGGTCCCCCATGGACACCCCAACTGTGGGTGAAGACATCGTGGGACCAGTTTACAACTACAAGAACACTTGTTTTGAAGCCTAAAATTTGATTACATTTTAAGTGTTTGGCTGCTGCCTTCCAGTTTCGTTCAACAAGATTTGTTTTCCATTTCCAACTGAAATGGGGTCCCTGTAACTTTGTTATAACAGGAACCTTGTGTTATCAGGAGTGGAATCAATGAAGAACAAAGGATCGTTACCTAAATTATATTAAAGGCAGTACACATGATTGGTATCTCGAAGAATCAGAAATGTTCACAGATTTACACATAACTTACACGATAATTATAAACATGATTGACGGCAGAAAACTTCCCCTGAAATGGTTTTGTCTGAAGTGCTATAGTCTTTGAGAAATTAGCAAAACAATTATTTTTCGTCTCGCGAGACGTAAATTAATTTCGCCCCTAAACCATTTCGCCCCCAAACCACTTCGCCCAAATGCCACTTCGCCCCAAAACACTTCGTGCACAGGCCGTGGTTCAGGGCGAAGTGGTTCAGTGCGAAGTGGTTTTGGGGCGAAATGACTGCAAACCCTTTTTTGACTGTTTTCTCAAAAGTTAGACGAAGTACGGAGCTGGTTTCTGCTCAGGTTGGTTTTAATTATGCATATCTTTAATCACACAGGGGGATAAAACTATTTGTAACAGTTTATACCGATCATGTATAGGCCTACTATCTTTAAAGGAGCGTGTCCAGATCACATTTTGTGACCCCCCATTTGTCCCATGCATGGGTGTTGAGATTTTGATACCATATCATTGTCATATTATTCTCATTATCATTATGAAATTTCGCGTTCTCAATCCGTATATGATGTTTTGTAAACTATATTATTTATCTGGTTCCATAAAGCAGTGCAGTGATTACACCAACTTTTTGCTTCCACATCCAAATTAGAGATTGTAAATTTCACGTTTTCTTCCCATGGATAGTTTCTTTGTGGAGGTAATTTATATGATTGTTATGTTAAAACGAAATATATTTTCTGGGAAAATCTGAACACGCTCCTTTAACGGTCTTAATATTATCGAGGTTCGACTCACATTTTTTGGGGTCAAAATCGTCTTTACATGCATGCATGTAAACAAGACAAGTAATAAATTGCAAAAAAAATTCACATTCGTTACAATATAACAAAATTTTACATCATAAGCCGAAATTTCCGTTCAAGTAACCTAAATATTTCACCATTATCTCATGCCCGGTTGAATACTAATCAGTTTAGTACATAATTGTCTGCAGTCGTGTTTTACCAATTAGACTCCGCCAGTGCACTTGGCACTGAGTAAACAATGTGACATCATTACAGCGTAACAAACGACCACAGTGAGTGGGTTTTTAACTGCGCGGGACCGCCCTCTCGCAATACAAAACAAACACACGAGGCTCGATTTGACAACTCGGTGGTTAGGCTACAGATTTATAGCACTGGTTTCAGACTATTTCAGTATAGATTTGAAAACGGCATTAGTTTTTTCAATATTTCTTTGGAGGTGCAAACAGTCAATATTAAAGCCCCAATTTGCAGTTACCCAAAATTTTACTTCACGAGTTGACAAGAAAAAAACGATTAAAAAGTGTTGATACAGTGGTAACACACACCACGTGTTTTTTTTTTCGTGTAAAATTGTACCTTTGTAGGAGAAATTGCCAACTGAAGGTTTTTTTTTTAAAAGCCGTCTGCAGACAACCTTTTTACCATTCATTCACACACAAAAACCATGCATGGATTTTTCAGGTTTTCTGACGTATAACTGCATCTACAGTTGAAGTTAGAAGTATAAATATACAACTGTAGGCCTATGCAAGCAAGTGTTAAAGTTGGTGTGCTTACACCATTTTTGTAACAGTCTTTACTAAATTCTTGATTTTTTGGAATTCCTCACGTGCATGCAGTACTTAAAACATAGCTTGTACACCTTGCAATGGTTCGGGTAGTCCTGTTTACCATTTTGGGTGATGATGGTAGTGGTGTACATGTATTTATACTTCTGACTTAAACTGTATGTGGTTGGAATTTCTACAAGCGAGACAGTTCATCAATATTCTTTAGTTATGTATAGTTGCTGTTATTCCTGTTTTTAAAAAATTGTCCAATCATGTAATCTGTCTTTAATAAACATTTTTGACTTGTTGCCAACTACGTACAACCATGGTACAACCACCTACCTCCATGGTACAACGGTGACTTCAAAATGGAGTCAAGAAAACGCGAAAGGGACATTTCAAAATTTACCAAAATCTTAGAATCTATGCCATATACGCACATGCGCATTGTGTGAAGTATGGCGGATACAAAAGAAGGGCGTCAGGTTTGGTGGCTATAAAATCGAAGTAGGCCCAAAATACAAAATTGAGGAAATTCAAATTGTTGTCAAAAACGAAGGACTCGGTGCTTTCATTTGTGATAAAATTTGCAAATGATAAGTGGTGTAATACAATGGCTCAGCATGGAACGAAGCTACCTGTGCTAATTTGAAATGTTGTCAATAACTGCATGCATTTTTCCACTTGTTTATCTTACTGTAATTCCGTCTTTGTAACATAAATTCAACAGTATAGGCCTATTCAACTTTTTTTAGAAGAAAATTATAAATAAACGTTAAACACCAAAATAACCAATTCAAATTGCATAGTATGCGATTTTTCCTTGTTTTGTTCCACCATACTTTAAGAATTAAGCAGGGCCAATTGCAATTGCGTAAAGCCAAGGCTTATAACATTTTCTGGAAAATGCAAAGTAAAATGGTCACACAACGGTCGATTAGTCATAATTACTGGGGGAAAAACCGACAATCTTTCGCCACAAACCGCACAAACTGCCGCCGGTTCCGCGAATGCACTCAAGCACAGAACACGGATATCTTGCACGGCTATTATAAAGTCATCTGTCATTTTCATTAAAAGTTCTAGCATTACCCTTCGGAACGAAAACTACTTTCGTACAAGTTCATGGCCACTATTGCCGAAAAAATTCTGATGTTACGGCCAGCTCAATGAGCTCATAATGGACAAAACGTACTGGCGTCAACTTATACGATCGTTATATATATATGGATTACGTTTCCGCGTTTTGTACGCTTCGTGTTTTGCAGTCGCTATTTTGCGAAACTGTAAACGGAAAACCAAACGTTTATTTGATGAACGCAACAGTTGTAATTACAGCTGTCCTGACGTGAATTTGAAGAACACGGGCTCTTAATATGTTTACCATATAAAAATGACTTAGTTAGGTTATATATATAGTCGGTGAGTGGCCTACGAACATGCACTAATTATAAAAACCGGAAAATTCATCGAACTAAAACTGGAGAATTCTCCTCATGCACAAAAACGCAGCGCTCCAGTAGAGTTACAAAGATCGCTCTCTATTAAAGGCAGATGATCGTCAGCAATGCGCGGGCGCAAAGATCGTGCCACGAAATACGCAGCTCTATGCCTTTACTATGGAGCTGCGTATTTCTTGGCACGAATTTGGCGCGCGCGCATTGCTGACGAGCCTGTGCCTTTATTGTGATATTATAATTTTTACAACAAAATTATCTAGTCTTTATCCCACAACCACAGACACAATTCTCTTACAAATTCCTCACCTATACATCATCAGTTCTTACCTATTGGACCAAATATCCATCAATGCAAATCTGACATTAAAACCAACTTGTATCAGTAAAATAATCGAAGCATGAAAAATTCTTGTAATTTTTTTGGCCAGGCTGTACTTTTGAGACACCATCTCAAGCGTTACCCGGGTATGCAGATATTCTTTCCAAAAGAATCTCTGTGGTTTACATTTTATCGCAAGGATTACAGTTATACTATATCATTATTCGATGAATCTAATAGAGAGTATCAAAATTGACAAAGGTCCAAACCTTGATTCCGGAAAACTGCAGCGGCTCCGATCAAAGCGTGCTTGTCCAAGTAGTATCGACCGGCAAGATTGAGCATGTTACGGTATAGAAAAAGGCCTCACGCCGCACGGTGAAGACGGAAGGTGTGACTGTGCGTAATACCGCTGTGCGTGTATAGTGTGACTTTCGTCTAGTTCGCCAACTGTGAAGTGAATCCGATACGGGCTTCCAACTCCCTTTATATGTGCCGATTCGCTGTGATGTGTGATAGAGTTATAGCTGTACTGAGATGCACCGACATCCGGTCTGGTGTGCAGAGGACACGAAATGTGCCGACTGTGACTAGTGGTAAGGGGGGTATGGCCCACACGAAGGACACCTACACCCATCGAAATCCCCCGGGGGTCCCGTTAACAACCAGGGATCAGTATTGTTCCCCAATCACCGCGTTCCGGTCCTGCGGAACCCCGCCCCTTCTTTTTCTCGTTGATGTCTGGACAATTTTACGAGCCCATTCGCAGCTTGGATCTCTGACGTCATTGGATCTTTGTCCAATTGCTAATTGGACGAGTCCGGTAATTCGCAGGAAATCCAAGTTTCTTATCAGAAAAACCAGGGTATTTGACTACTTTGTTTGTGACAATAACAACTTACTTTTTTGCCATTATGTGGTGAGAACAAAAGTTGAAAATCCAGGTGGTAAAATCAAACACTCTATAGACTACCTCATATATTTAGATAAGCTAAATATCAATCCCCTCTATAAAACATAAACTATCACATTGCATTGATGCATACGATAGAAGAATGGAAGATATAAATTGTCGACTTGTCAAGTATAAGGAACAACAGCATTATACATTACTAAAGAATAATGTTGATAAACGGCCTTGTAGAAAACCTTCAAAATGTGTTGAATAAATGGTAAAAATCGTTTGCAAACGATTTTATAAAACACCTTCAGTTGGCAATTTCTCGGTATATACTGTTTTACACGAGAAAAACTCATGTGCTGTTTGTTATAGGCCTATATACCAAAATTGCTATCAACACTTTTAGTCGGGTTTTTCTTGTCAACTCAATGAAGTTAATTTTTGGGTAACTGCTAATGATGTGCCGGGGCACAAGTGAAAAAGAAGCATGGCATTTTTGACAACTATTGGTGTTATGACATGACTTTGATCGATTATAATTTTGCAGCACCATCTGATAAAACGTAAAGTTTCTGGCATGCCTCCTTTTGAAATTGGCAAGTTTCAACCTACCCTTTTTCGACATCTGTCAAAATAATATTTGCCAGTAAAAACATAATCCCACCAATTTAGGTTCAGCTTTCAAATGTCGCACTTTCGAAGCCCTTGCAATCCCTGTTGTTAAAACATTTAAAAGAAAATGTAGAAAACCATACGATCCTTGCACAAAATCGAGCCCGAGACCTCCGACACACCAGGCAGATGCTCTACCAGCTGAGCTATGAGGCACAGTTGTATACTCCCTCAGGTTTTCCCCCAAGACCTCTGACACACCAGACAGATGCTCTATACCAGCTGAGCTATGAGGCACAGTGATATACTCATTAATATTTCTTCAAGACCTCTGACACCCCAGACAATACCAACTGAACTATGAGATACATGGGTAGGCCTACCGCCTATATACTAACTCAGGTTTTCCTAAGAACCCACATTTTATTCTCGGTGTTGCATGGATGCGCAAATACAATATTCATGTAAGTTACGAAGTAGAAAATTGGGAGTTTCTTTATTAAAAGCTGGTTGTTATTATGGTGTATATCAGGGTGCGCTGAAAGTCGCGAATTAAGAGACAGAGCAATCATTCATGACCCGCACATTCTTCATGTGATTCGTATTTTCAGATGATCCAGAATCACACACAGTGCATGCATGATCAGAATGCAATTTTTGTGAAGCAAATTGTGTATAGGTTTAAGGAATGTGCCACCGCTGCACCGCTGCATCGTCAGGGCTCGGACACGATTCTTCTTCAAATTGCCTCGGGGTTTAAGCTTGCAGGAAACGCCGTTTTCCTTTGTAATCGTGGGCTAATTTGTATATATAAAAATCACCCATGTTAAAAAGCGATACCGGGCGCTTGTTAAGATGGGTGCCATAAAAGGACGCGTGCCAAAATGGATTGTTTACACAACACAGGAAGTTAATTAACTCAGGGTCTAATTTGCGTGGTCCCGTGGCCCACACGAGAGCGCCACGCGACCGTTCATGGGTATGGGGAAAAGTCACGGAATGTAAGGCGATATACGGAGCGGGTTTCGCTCATCGGGTTAGCGGGCCAATCGCGCCGTTGTTTCGGCCCAGGAAGAACCTGTCAGCGCGGTGTTTTGAACGAGGCCACATAGTTGCTTATCTGGGGGGAAAACATCCCCATTCTTTTTACTTTTTGAGGGCAATATTTTACTTATTGAGGGCAGTGAAAGGTTCAAGGCTACTATAGGAAATGTTGGTCATTTTATTGATCCCTTGACCTACATAGCGTCTTCTATGATAAAAACAAATAGTCAAATTTGCAAATTTTGTGTAGTTGAAGTATGGGCCTAAGCCTACTTTAACCCCAGTTCCCCTATAGGATGTATGGCCCTGTCTACACTGACAAAATTTCACATATGTTTTTCAGAAAAAAAGTTGCAGGTGTGGACAGCCCATAAAACATTAGCAAACAACAGCGAACTTCACCAAACCGTGGACATGCAGTTATTGGCAAACATCTGTCTGCTCATGTTTTATGTCTAAACTAATCAGGAACTAGTTTCAAGTCATGTGATTCGAGCCAGCCAATCGTGATCACGTGACCGTTCAAGAAGTTTGCTTCCGTTTGCCAATATGTAGACTCACAGAAAAACATCAGCAAACATCTGTTTGGTGATGTTTGCAAACAAAACGTTTGCAAGTGTTTGCCAATCTAGACGAGGCTTGAAATCGTATTAATTTTGGAGGATTGAAGATTGTTAGGGTTACCAAAGTGTTGCTCCTAACGACAAGAAGCCTTGTCCGGGGATTGCCTTACCTATCAACAACCAATGTATGCCAAATGAATTTAAAGTAACAGGTGAATGAAATAGCCCATCACTGGTCAATGCCACAGGAAACACTCAAGAATTTAGATACATTACGAAAACAGACTTTTGGTTGTGAGCACAAACAGCGTTTACAACGCATATTTTGTGTGTTTAAACGTTTATGGAATATAGTTTCAATGATCTTATGCATGAATAAATTACAAACAGTTGTGTGCATTGTTATTGATATATTTATATACGAACAAATTCGACAGTCGAATTACACTCCAATATAACCATGCAATATAGGCATATTTTAGGTCCTCCTATAGAAATCCAAATATGTACACTGAACGCCCTTTGTGAGAAACGGCGGAAAGAGTGCATTCCCTGTAACGGGACAAATAACTCCAGCATTCATCCTCTACGCATGATTTTTACATCGCAGGAAGAGCGAGGCGACACCATTATGGGTGTTTCGTACATGAGTTGCCTCCCAAATTACAAAACAATTGACCCCAAATTGAGTTCATAATTCAGCGTTCCTGTGTGCGCATGTGTCACCCATGGGAGTTGTCTAAGAGCGGCCACTTCCTTCCACAACATTGCACACCAAATCTCACGTGCCCGCACGACCATCATTTTTGTCCGCGCCCTTTTTGTTCGTTATTTTCGCGCGCAAACGCGCCCCATGCGTGCTTACGACAGTAATTAAACAGGATCTGTGTCAACGTGCCACGCGGGTGATATATGACATGAAACATGCACGCTGTTGAAAGGTGGCATAATTCGCCAAATCTTATTGATCTAGTTGTTCCTTGACAGAAATGTTGCATAGAAACAAGTTTCGCAACTTGGTAAAACAGTGATAAATCTGGTATGTGCAAAGCCAACAAGTTTATCATTGTAACAACAATTCAGCCTTTCGGCTGTGAAGAGATTTAAAATAATGTACATTATTATCACAATGGGCCTAAAATAAAAGACGAGAAAGGTGGGGGAAAACCACTACGTCAACGCGACTGCCCTAAATTAATGTTCATTTTATGCCATCCTCGGCAACTAAGGCCCTTTATGGCACCTCCTAGTATAAGGTATTTAGCTTTAACTGTACTGTTATATTATCAACTTGAGAAAACTGCCAGAGAATCTCCACTTAGGCTACACGTCCAGGAATCGGACCCGGAACGACAGATGAGAAGATATAGGAAAAAGAACCACTACGCCAACCCAACCCTAAATCGCATTTCAATTCAATAAGTAAGCCTTTTTGTTTAGTTGCATACATCCCTTGCCAAGTAAGTTTCCGTGACGTCATTAATTTCTGCTAGTAGCACGTATTTGATTGATGAGTGGGTGTATTGCAAGGGGAAGGAAGACCAATCATGAGGCCGGGATAGAAAATGAATTAGTTCGAGTTGTAAAGCCATTCATTGCGAGCAAAAAGGCGGGAAGGTAAAATAATTAAAACGGAAATTTATCGTCTGCTAATAGAGGGTAAATGTGAGATGAACCGTTTTAGGCTCAAATATGATCGTAATTGTTACATAGAACCAGATTAAATTTAAATTGATAAGAACTAAATTATGTAACCGTGAAAAATGACACAACTGGGGATCACTCAATAAAACTCAATAAACAGTTTTCACCCTTCTACACCTACGTCGTTAGCATGAAGCTTGGAGAGTGCGGAAATTGTCCGTACTTTGAGAATTTTGAGTGTTAAACCAATACTAACGTTGGATTTAACACTTTTAAGTAACACTTTAAGGCGGAATCAGTCTCCTCGTTTTTTATGTGACACTTAAGCGTGTTCGCGAGATGATGAAGTGTGGTAAATACAATTAAAAGGATGAAAATGATGAGAAATAAGGTGCAGTATCACCTATACATGCATGCACTTTGTGTGTTTTCGTGTATAGCATCTAGTTAGTAAGACTTCATTGCTGCTTCGGGCAGAACCATAACGAGAATAAGCCTATACTGCATGCAGAAATCATTATCATTTTAGATTTCGTTTAAACGGCTGTAAATTATTGCAAATGGCAATTTTTCTTTAAAATCGTCGATGGTGTGCAATTTTATTGTGCACCCATTTTACATGTACAACATTGAAGATTTCATTTTTACCAAAACGTCTCCACATCGCGAAACTATACACCTTAGTTTTCCCTATCTGTACCCCCTCACCAACCCCGGGGCTCTATTTTTATCCCTTCCTACGTCTCTATCTGATTCCACTCCCCAGCCAACCTTTCAACCTGCATATGTGCCCCGACCAAAACACATGGGCGTAGCCACCTTTCAAAACAAATCAACATCAAACGGCCGCTTGGGGTTTATATCACTGCGCCGCCGTACGGGTTTACCTGCGTTAACTCGGGCGTGGCAATCAACAGCGTTGTCCCACGGCCAGCCGTAGCACTCGATAACGCTCCCACAAACAAGTTGCAAAAAATAGAACCCCGTATCTTCGGACAAATCGACGGCTGTTTGCGTTGTATGCGTACCCCTGGTGATTCAAGGCTTAGAGACACATTAGCAACGCTTGCATTACTTTGGTGATAATGCAAGCCATGCGATGACGGGGTTTTGGGTTTTGTGCAGCGTCATTTTGTGGACCATTCTTCTGGGACTTTGACTGCCTTGAGGAGGTCGATAAGACGCGGAGATGATAGCAGTTTATGTCAAGACTTTCTAGCCAGTTAGCTGTGCCAAAACTCTGCAAAATATTTGCGCAGTTTTACGAGTTCAAGCAGGAGCAACTTTTCTGTCGTTTTCAAAGTCAAGTATATGAACATTCTGGAGGAAGCTAGCCAAGTACATGTTGTTGAGTAGATGTAATTTGCTCACTGTGGCAAAAAGGTAGAATAAGTCGCGCAGGCTAGGTCGAGTTTTCCCGACCATAAGTAGAAATCTGCGGCAGTCCATGCTCATTAAAATACAAAAACACAATGGAAATTCCAGGCGGAACACTGACATTCCAGGCGGTATCTATAGGCACCGCCAGGAATTTCCATTGTCGTTTTTGTATTTTAATAAGTATGGATCTGCCACAGATTTTTTCTTATGGTCGCAAAAACTCGACCTAGCCTGCGCGACTTATGCTATCTTTTTGCAGAGCGGTTCACATTATTCAACATTGTATGGACCGACGCAATAATTACCGTATTTCATAGACGAACAAAGTAGTATATAATAGTAAGCCTTTTGGCAACAAATTTCAAATTTGCACCGTCAGCCTCGTTTCAGATGTTGAGCCAGTGTATTACGTCACGCGCCTTTTCGTTTGCAAATTCTAATCACAAAAGAAAGCACCGAGACCCTCGTTTTCGATGACAATTTGAAATTCTTACACGCAAAGGCAAGTCACACATAAGCGAGGACTAATGACAAAACCTCTGGGAAGAAGGCAGCGAGCGGTTTAAACAGTCTGTTTTTAATTTCCCACTAATCCTTAGGGAGCACCGATTACATGTGAATCAGTGTACAGAGGTAGGAAAACAATTGTCTTCCGGGTCGCCGCTGACTGCATGTGTACGCGGATGTGCTGTTGCTCGCGAATTTACAATAAAGTCCAACAATAATGATTTGGATAATGCGATGAAATTTGGCATATTGAATTAGTTTTAATTGGGCCTAGGCCAACATATTAATAACGGGAACATGACCCTGTTTTTAACTACTAAATATGGATTTGAAACGGGTTTTCTGCTAAAATAGTAAATAAAATTGCAACTTTGTTCCCATGGCACGAACTATTTTGCATTAATTTTGATACAATGTATAGAGCTTCTGCACCGGCGGCCATGACAGGGGCAGGTTTTCTTATTTAAATGATGTAACAATAGAACCACAAAGCACCTACTCATGCATGACTCATGGTAACAATGTGATTTTCCCCTGTCATGGCCGCCGTGCAAAGGCTCTATTGTGCAAAATATAAGAGTGAGCTTTCAGGCAATTGGCAGCCATCTTGGTAACAGTGCAACACTCGGAACTGAAAGTGCAAGGAAGAGGTCATTTTTGGCATAACCACCGTACACTGAATGCGAGAAAACCGTAATTAATTCACGCTAAGCCAAGTACCATAATCTCGCCACTCCTAATAAGATTGTTAGTAAAGAACTTAACCCATCAAATTCGGCGTCAAATGAAAAGAGAAGTTTACTGTATGAAGACTGGTTCCGTCCCCAGTGATCCCGTCTTGTCACCGACTCTTATAATTAGATGACAATATTCATCGGTTCTATAATTACATCGGTATAAGCTAGAATTCACCCGAATTCTGGAGTATAGGCGGTATGAGTTGTCTATTATTGGCTTCCGTTCGTGTATATATAGAGCGGTCCAAACTACAGGGATTATCTACGGATCATTTAGGATTAATCCGTTTCACCGGATTAGAAGTCCTATAATCCAGATTTTGGGGATTAGTGTCTTTGCTGGAGCTATATCTGCACTTGGTATCTGTGGCGATACAGGTTGTGATTTGTGATATTATGTTGTATTGTTGATATAGCCCCGAGGTTGGGCATTAAGATGTGAAACGTTTTTACGAACGTTTTTACTTATAGCCCTGCATCATCACGAGTCCGGCATTACTCCTGAAGACGAACAGAGCACGCTGTTCGAAACGTTGAGTTCACACTCACCGGTTCTTCTCAGAACCACACATATACAAATGAGATTTACATGGTGCTACCGTAAACCCATACACACGTTGATTTCCACCATGCATAGCCTTAAGTTTTACCTATATTTTCTTACATATCTAACGAAACGTTTTGGTAAACTAGCCTGCAGACGTATTAACTAAATAGATGCAGCGATATTTCATGATTGTACACTGCAAAAACTGTGGTGTTAAATTAACACCAGTGGTGTCGTCTTATATAGATACCAATCCTGGTGTTAAGTTTTAACACCACAAGTATAATTGTTAACACCTAGAGTGTTAATAATGCATTTACTCTAAGTGTGGAATTAAAACTAACACCTATGGTGTTAAATGTTAACACCAGGCTTGGTATCTATATAAGACAACACCACTGGTGTTAATTTAACACCACAGTTTTTGCAGTATATTAAAACAAAAACCTTTAAAATCCACGCATTTTTATGTTAAGTGAATGCTTATAAAATGAGCGAGCACATCCAATTTAAAACCATTTTCAGTTGCCGATTTCTAACAGAAAGGTATCACATTCGAAAGAAAGAAATTCACGTGGTGTTTGTTACCATTGCTAGGGCCTATATAAAAACTTCGAGTAACTAGTTTCTTGTCAAACTTTGCTTATGAAGTGAAAATTTTGGTCTTTGCAAATGATACAACTGGTCTTTAATGAAACCCATAGGAAAAGTGAGGCCGTTCAGAGAATACAAACTATAAATTCCATTGTAATATGCAAAACTAAAGAAAACGGGAAACAAAACAAACATGTAAAGAAAATCAAGTATTATAGTTTTAACAAATGGTGTTAAAAATAATGCATTTATTCCAAGTGTGAAATTAAAACTAACATCTATGGTGTTAAATTTTAAGACCAGGCTTGGTATCTATATAAGATAACACCAACGGTGTTAATTTAACACCACAGTTTTTGCAGTGAACGCCACATCATATCAATTTCAAAAGAAATTGCTAATAAAAGCGATATTATACAATCGACCCTGAACGAACAACCATGCACGCACTTGGCCCATCTTGTCATTTTGGTAATTTTCATTGACTTTTAGGAGTGTAGGCCTATCTGTCAGCTGTTTGTCCTAACAATGCGATACATATTGTGTAGGTTTACTATAAGGAAACTAGTTTTCCCGATCTACCAATCGAAGCGTTTAACACCTTCCTATTGTCGTTGGATGTGCTTTATACCGACCAATATGAACATGATAAGATCGGCCAATGGTGCCCGATTACTTCCGTGATTTGGCACCATGGGAAGGTTGTATTATATCCGATGCCTGTGAATATTCTTAAGGTATTTTTCAAATATTTTGTATTGAAATATTCACTGTATTTTCTTATGCTATTTTGCAAGACTATATAAGTATTTTAGCAATAGTAGGCGCTACGGAATCAAAATGTTCTAAATGTCTCGTAATACCTTTTATTCAAAACATGATTCTTGCTTGCTTCGTGTTAGAACCATGATGTAAAATTTGGTGAATGGTCTTCGGTTTTATCTCCAAACAAAATCCGAGTTGTTTGTCCTAACAATGCATTATTGTGTAGGTTTACTATAAGGAAACTAGTTTTCCCGATCTACCAATCGAAGCGTTTAACACCTTCCTATATTGTCGTTGGATGTGCTTTATACCAACCAATATGAACATGATAAGATCGGCCAATGGTGCCCGATTACTTCCGTGATTTGGCACCATAGTGGGAAGGTTGTGTTATATCCGATGCCTGTGAATATTCTTAAGGTATTTTTCAAATATTTTGTATTGAAATATTCACTGTATTTTCTTATGCTATTTTGCAAGACTATATAAGTATTTTAGCAATAGTAGGCGCTACGAAATCAAAATGTTCTAAATGTCTCGTAATACCTTTTATTCAAAACATGATTTTTGTTTGCTTAGTGTTAGAACCATGATGTTCTACCTCTGAATAGCACCAGTGTATGAATATGTTAATTGAAGTGTTTTATACATAAAGGGCACGATGATACAATAAACTTCTGTGACTAGAGTTTGCTAAAATGTTCAAGTTCTTCACTAATTTTCTATAGAAAACCCGAATCATCCTTTGGTATTATACACCACAAGAGCCGCACTTCGCGGCAAACCAACATCACAAAGACCTACAGTGAAGAAAAAAGCCTTACCAAATTCCTCAATTTGTTTTCTGAGCCAACCACAAAAGCCTTTTCTGCAATGACACTGTTGATTTACATGAGAGAAATAAAACTGGACCCAAATTCAAGGTCAACAGCGATCAGCGCAGTCATTTAAAGAACAAGCGTGTATGGGAACTAGTAATAAAGTCGAGTTTTGAAAACTGTTTGTGAAATAAAGAATTGCTGGTTCACACTTACAGTCATAAATTCCATCCCCGCATGGAATTTCAATCTTCCCGCCCAAACCATTTATATTAATCAGGCAACACACACGAGCTCAATCAAGCGACGTGCCATGCTTATATAACCCGCAAATTAGCACAAATTAAATCAGCCGGTCTAGGCCGCGTGTTTAATTTGTAACCGTCAGCTTGTGCATGAACGTGCTGCTCATGTGCATACGCCGCAGCGCCGTGGTCTGAGCAGGGAAAAAACCTGACCCGTAGAGTAAAGTGAATAATGAATGAGCTAAATTGGAGCAAATTTATGTGAGTCTGGATGCCGTGATTAGAGCCGGTGATATCCCCCATCACTCCTTAATGAGCAGCCATTAGCGCAAATTGATCCACGTGGTCTGGGAGACACGCGAGAGACGATACTGTGGTTTGTGTGGTCATGCTTCTGCATACTGCACAATTTTATCAATCACTATTTTGTAACTTCCTTGTGACGCATTTGATCCGACCGACTTATCGTTATTTGGATAAAGTGTCATTATCACATGAACGAAGCATACAGATACACGTACAAGTTTGTTTGCATGGCTAAAATGCTCAAGTTTGGGGGAATTTGGGCGTCTGCAGCGTCAAGATTATAGGACATTATCAAATGTATTTTGTCAGCAACGATAACATTTTGGTTTGATCTTTCTGTTGCCACTTTGGGACTCTTGCTATTTTAAGACTCTTAGATGACAAACGATCGTACTCTACAGTAGGCCTAAATTAATTCCACAGCATAATGTTGAACATCTGATCGCCTGCCTGTCATCAAAATCATAATGAATTGAATGGCATGCACTAAATCTGTTAAAAAAGCAGTTGTACGGGGAAAGAAAGAGGGGAATTTTGGGTAAACAAAGACAAAGCATTTTTCTGACCTGGTGAAAGCGGCTCCCCGCTACCATTTCTGCCTGCAGCCGTGCCGTTACCTAGAATCCCGTCGATAGAATGCGGCATACCGTAGCCGGGACGACAAGGCCCGCCGGCTAACGCGCCGCCGAGCCCCGTAGTCTGCTGCGAGTGATGCATGGTCGAGTCGTCGGAAAGTCCAGCAAATGGAGACTTGTGTAGCGTGGCCATATCCTCGGTGGTGTTAAAAATCATCATGTGTGCGGTGTATGCTGTGTGATGGACTGGGAGCAAGATTTAACAGTCAATGATGTGTTGTTTTAGAGTGTGTAGGACTTGACTCGGCAGTCACAAATATGTAGTCGGTACGAATCACGTAAATGAGGAGATTACTATAATGTAACAACTGCGCTTGGCATCCCGTCAGATCACGCAGGTGTACCGGGAACGCCGGGGGGTCGTGAACGGACACACGCTGCGAACCGGCTGCGGAATCTTGTATCAAGCCTCTCGCGTCTTAAACTCGATTCCTAAGAAGTCATGTAGACACCAGAGCCACGAGATGTGTAACAGAGTCGCGGGAGAGGAGCCCGGTTCACCTGAAGCTAGGCCAGCCGTGCGCACGCCGTGTTTGCCTGGCCAAAACTGTCGGGTCTCGTTTAGTCCAAGACTGACGCAAAACACCCAACCCGGTTTCCAAGGAGTTCTGATGGGAACTAGGGGTCTTATCGAGGTGAGATCGGGTTTCAAGCACTCCAACTGCTCACGGTTCATGCAGGTAATGCGGCTAATGCAAGGCTAGTGGTAATTCCCCCATGAGTCCGGTCCAATATAGCACCAAGCACACAACACGTAGGCACATCCCTAAACAGGAATCGTGTCATTATACGGGTACACTGCTTCACCGGTGCGCGGCTTCCAGAGACCACCACCACGCATGCTCGGGATAAAGTTACCATGACTGGCCAATCAGAGAGGGCGTCTGTAACGGCGTGTGAGCGCGTATCGTGTGTGGGTTGCTATGCTTTCAAGTAGCCGCCATTGCGAGCTGGCTGCATTCCCCGGAGGAAAGCCCCACCGAGATTCCTATGAACTTTAAATTAGATTTGTTGTTATGCATCTACTTCGGGCGCCTTTTTGATACAGTGCTGAAACGGGCGTACCTGGCGCAAGCCACCAAATTCCCCAAACAAAAACACAAACAAATTTTCCTTCAAAGACCAAGAGAACATTTGTTCCAAAATACATTAAAACGTCTGGAAATAACAAATCTCGTTTTCAAACCTCGCTTCTGAACGTTGGCTGGCATAGTCATTATTTTCAAGGGATCGGCTTTCCGTTAATACCCCCAGTTCTCTGGATTTTCGCATCCCCCGATTTCGGTGCCACGTTTGTGAACCTAGGCTGTACTTTAGGTGTCCCCATGGGGGTAGATTGGGCAGGCTACTCGCCGAAAATAAGTTAGTTTTGGCGACTAACACAAGGCCATTGAAGGTGACCAGACAAAAAAACAGAGAAAACCAAGATCACACGATCATGCGGCTATAAAAAGCTCCATCAGACATCTGGTTTAAAGGCATTTTACATTTGCAAACGGCTACGTTATTGTACACGAGCTTACATGTATGGATAAGATTATTGTAAATGAGAATACTTGCAACGGTTTCAGTAAGGCAAAAAGCGCAGTGAAGAAAGTTATGGTTTTCGGGCATTTCCAAATGTGGACACAGACTTGATGTGAACGGGCGGAAGTCAGGGGCAATATAACATCGCGTTTGTGCATACGGCCATTAATAACACCGTAGGCCTCCACGTGCTAGCTTGAGAGAATATTTTGCGTCTTGAGAGAATACCTCAACATATTCAGATAATTTGGCCGTTAATTATTGAGTATATAATTAACCAAAACAGATTCATCGTACGATTAACCCAGTGCCCTCCATCAAGTCAATGGTTCTGGTTGAGTATTTAATCATTTCATGGCATCACTAATAATCAGAACATGTCAGGTTCATTAAGAAATTGTTCCTAACTTGAAAAATTACAAATTGTCTTGATCCCGTTAAATCACACACGCACATCGGTTAGTCTTGAGTAGTCTATAGCAAGCACTCGGCGCGCCGCGGGGCGCCAGGGGCCCGAGTAATTGAATTCATTAAGAAATAACACCGAGCGATCACAATGAATAAAAACCTAATAAATTCAATTTGCTCCAGTGCTGCCATTTTTCTCCTCGAATATTTACGAGGAGCTATAGCAGTTGACTGTCGGGTAAAACATGGTTGATCCGTGCATGGTGATTGCATGGTGATCCGTGCATGGTGATCCGTGCATGGTGATCCGTGTTACCTTCTTCAAGTTGGCTGGTTCAGATTGGGGCAGAAGGTTTTTAAAAAAATAACGTAAAATTGGTACCGCTATAGACCGTTTAAATAGCCGCCATTTTGTGGGGCAGTTTCTTTGTTCCTTGAGGACATGCATGGTTGCACCATGGTTGCACATATTGTGCTTCCATTGTTGAACGGTTTAAGTAACAAAAGGTGCCCCACGAAATGGCGGCTATTCGATACAGTCTATTGTTGCTGATACTGCTGCATGATGTTGTTGTTGCTGCTATACAATCGCTGCTGCTGCTGCTGTACAGCTGTTGCTGCTGTTATGCACTTATTAGTTGTTTCCCCCACCCCCACCCCTCTCTGCCCCACCCGTTAGGCGGGAATTTGGTAACGTAATTCATGCCCCAAGATGGGGATTTTTACCAATCGAAAATAAAACTTCGGTGCATCTAATAGCAATACGCGTATGTTTTGCACCCGTGGGTGAGGATTTTGTCACCAAGATTTTGCCCCTGGGGTGGGGATTTTGTCACACGCGAAAAGTGACAATCCCCACCTCTTAGGCGGGGTAGCCGGGGGTTGGGAGAAACATATGATATGTGCATTATTGCTACACTGCAAAAACTGTGGTGTTAAATTAACACCAGTGGTGTTGTCTTATATAGATACCATTGCAAGCCTGCTGTCAAACTTTAACACCATAGGTGTTACTTTTAATACCACACTTGGAATAAATGCATTATTTTTAACACCCTCGGTGTTAAAACTAATACTCGTGGTGTTAAAACTGGTGTTATGTAACACCACCATTTTTGCAGTGTGTTGTTGCTGCTGCATTTGCTGCTGCTGCTGCTGCTTCCTCTTCCTCCTCCTGCTATACTGCTAATGACGATGGCCCTGGCTTTGCTCTGTGCATGCTAACTGTTTAACACTGCTTGTTGTCTTATTACGATTTGTTTACGATTTCCAGTCACTTTACGCTTTCCACCACAGCCACCGAGCCTTCTAAAGCGAAAATCCATCTCAGGATCTTGTATTTTCCGCTCATCTCGCAATAAGATTTACTGCCTCGGTCAGGAACACTCGTGTACTTTAAACCATTTTACCGCGATGAGGTATTAATGCGGTAAGAATGGTTTCGCCATTAGATTCCCAAGTCGTAAACGACCTTAAAATACGGCAAAACCCAAAAATAAATGCTTTGCGTTCTCACCGACCTTTTTTGACTTGAAAGACTGTGGGTTTTTTGCAGACGAGCTGTTTTTCTCGTTGGTTTCGACAGACCGCAAGACGGCATTTTGGCCCGGGGATGAAAAGAGGCCAGGGAAGCCTGTATTTGCTCGGCTTGAGTCGTTAGTGGTTGTGGAAGCTTTGTGGGAGCTTTTAGAAACGGAGAGGGGTGGTGCTGTTGATGTTCTTTAACAAGTTTTTATTAAAAAGGGAAAAAAGGAAAGGAGGACATGAAAGATTGTGAAAAAATGATACAAATTGTTACACGCAAGAGCCGCACAAAAAACAAAAACAATTCTGACTGCGAAATGAAAACCAAAAAAAGTCTTCAAATGATACTCCATTCAAATCTCATTCCAAGCTGAAGTATAAACTTAAAGATAGTATACATGATTGGTAAACTGTTACAAATAGTTTTACCCCCTGTGTGATTGAAGATATGCATGATTAAAACCAACCTGAGGAAAAACCAGCTCCGTACTTCGTCTAACATTTGAGAAAACAGTCAAAAAAGAGTTTGCAGTCATTTCGCCCCAAAACCACTTCGCCCTGAACCATTTCGCCCTGAACCACGGCCTGTGCACGAAGTGGCTTTGGGGCGAAGTGGAATTTGGGCGATGTAGTGTTTGGACAAAGTAATTTGGGGCGAAATGGCACTCGGGCGAAGTGGTTTTGGGGCGAAATGGCACTTGGGCGAAATGGTTTTGGGGCGAAATTAATTTTCGTCTCATGAGACGAAAACTAAGTTTTACTCATTTCTCAAAGACTATAGCACTTCAGACAAAACCATTTCAGGGGAAGTTTTCTACGGTCATCATGTTTATATTGTGTAAGTTATAGGCGTAAATCTGTGAACATTTCTGATTTTCGAGATTACCAATGATGTAGGCCTATACTGCCTTTAAGCAACGGTATCAAACTCTTTTGAAGCATGCCAAGGCTAAAGAACAAAGAAAAATCGAAAAGCAACATCTTTCCGTTGGATGAAAGGATTCTTTTATGGAAGAGGAATTGGTAAATTAACCCACGGGAAATTAGGTCAATTAGCCTGAGGAAATTGCCGCGATACCCATTGGCGGAAAGAGCTTATTAACAATCGCTTTCCCCATGGTACATGGGCTATGCTCCGCTGAAATAACAACACAGGCAGTAGAGATTGCACTGATGGGCGGGGCAAAGTCTGATGTAGGAGGGGTTTGAAGTAGTCACACTAAGAGGTATAAAATTATGCAGGGATATTTTAAAACTTTAATTGCTTTTTTACGTACTAGAGTTTAGTGAACGTAGGCTAAATTAAAAAATATATATTTGCATTTAAAGACAGATTATGATTTTACACGGGAAAAAAAACGTGTGGTGTCATTGCTATCAACACTTCATCCCATTCCTGTAACTGGCACATTTTTTGCTGTTGGATATGGTTAATAATGACTTTTAGTCGGGTTTTTCTTGTCAACTCGTGAAGACATAACAATTTTGGGTAACTATACAACAGGGCTTTAATTGCCATTTATACTCAACCAAAGTGCGCCCTCACCTGCGTCCAAGATAAATAGTTTCAATAACAGACAAAAGGTCTGTCGTTGTTTCGTGAGAACATGATGATAATCGATCATTACCGTCGCTTTTGCCCGAGTATCGATTTTATTCCCCAACGCACAGCATGCAGAAAGTTGGCCAACACAAGTCATGTTTCATTGCAGCACGACACCATGATGGCGTAAATATGCAAGGTGAAAAACAACAAGCGGCTACCCGCTGTCACTGGTAACCGGCTCCCAGCGACCCCATTAGATCTCTAATGACTCAATTACAGTTGCTGATTACAGGAATCCTATGTGTATTCTGGTAACGTCCTGGTGCCCTGCGTAGTTACCAGCGAGGTATCCGCGCAGGGGGTTATGGGACCGCACGCTGGGCTTGTATTTGGGCCGACCTACCAATAAGTTGAGTTCATAAAACAAGAAGCTCAGGGGACACAGTTTCTAGGTTGCTTTCAAAATTAGTTTGCTCCGACTTTTGTTTTACCATTCACACTTTCACCGTGGCTTTAAAGGAGCGTGACCAGATCACATTGTTTATCCTCCTATTTTCCCCATGGGTGTTGAGATTTTGATACCATATCATTTCTCACGTTTTTCCCATTATATCGTTAATTTCTCTCTCTTTATCCGTTTTTAAGAATATTGTCAAAACAAAAATCACCGAATGTTTTGTAAAGTATAAATTATCCGTTCCATAAAGCAGTGCAGTGACCACACCAACCTATTTGTTTCCCACATCCAAGTTGGAGATTCAAAATGTCCTGTTTTCTTCCGATGGATGCCATTTTTGGGAGATATTTTATATGATTGTTAGGTCAGACTGAAATCTATTTTCTGGAAAAATCTAAACAAGCTACTTAAAAAAAAGTTAAGATGGCCAACGATCTCTTTTGTGCTTCATCATTTTGTTAAGTGGAATGCAAGCGATTATATGGACCGGGGATTAGTCTATAGGCAGAGTATTGTCTCGCCTGTAGTAATGCACATATCAATTGTTCAAAAACATGCATGTTTTTCCTCCAGGTGCGCTGAAAATTTGATTTCTATGCAAAATCCCCACCCCGGGGCATGAAATCGCAAATAAACAAGCAGCCTAAATTTGTTTGCATCTTGTGTTGCCTCTGAAAATTGAAACGACACGGTTTACTCGCACAAAAATCTTCGCGATGTTTACGTCGCCATTTTGGATCTAGCGCTGACGAACGCGAAAAGGATCCCACAGATCACAGATCGCGATCTGGATCTGCGCGAATTGAACGAGTTCATCACAGATCTGCGCAGATCGGGATCCGGATTTGTCCGAAACAAACACGCCCATTAAGAAAGACATTACGCGCGCGTGCAGGTTGAATACCCCCATCAACCAATAAAGTGCTGCGACAGCCATTACGCGCGTGTTTCGACTTCTGAGAACGCGTATACACGGAGAGCAAAGTCGTACCAGTAATGTCGGCTGTATGCAATTCTCGCCATTAGCAGCGGACAGACGTCGGATAGAAATCAATGTGTGTTAAAACAATCATGCGTTCGTTTTATCGTCATTTAATTACAGAAGCAATTCATCAAATTTTATCCTTGTCGGAAAACATAATTACGTGATAATTCGCGAATTTAAATTAAATTGACGAGGCGAAAAATCCACTGTTGAATAATATTTCGTCACAGGATCCATTGTTCCGACTATATACAGGTCATAATGGAATATACAGAACACTTCAATTGGTTGATTATTATTATTTCTAGATCGTAAATTATCCACAAAATATGACAATTCTGTGCCGTCGTTTTGACTTGATTAGATTTGTAGTCCATATAAACGGCGTTTTGTTGTCCCTAAATGTGCAAAATTAATCTTTTCAGAAGGTCTGATTGAGCATGGGAATTCTGTTTTACGGAAAGAAATTAAACGATGCATGCAGATATTTTATAATCCAAAACAGATCGTGGGATTTCCGGTTCCCCTTGCCAAACTTTGTCCTCGAAATCTGGGTGATTGTTCGTTTTCCAATCTGTTATTTTCTCCGTGAACACGATCCGGCTAATGCAGGCTGCCGTTTCGATCAGGAAATTAAAAAAATGCAGAATATGCTGCTCCAGAAATTAATGATGTAGTCGAGAGTTTCTGAATCCATGCCGATACCTTTTAAAAATTATTTATTAAAAATAAATTGGTCCAATTTCCACGCTCTTTTCTTAGAATTTCTTGCTTTTATTCACAATTTTACAGTTTGGAAACTTCCACGTGTAGGTGTATGGAATTATAGAGGACCGATTTTCCGTCGAAGATGTTGTTATTGTGGTTGTTAATGTTATGGCATCTTCGGCAACTAAGGCCCTTTATGCCATCAACTATACGGTTTTAGCTTTAACTATTATACTTTATTATCAACTTGAGATGACGAAGAAGGAGTTACAGAGAAATCCCCAGGTGAAAACCCACGCGGTCAGGCAGGGACTGCAAACCCAATCCTGGCGTCTCGGATTCGAACCCGTGACGCCAGAGGTGAAAGGCGAGGAAAGAATCACTATATACGCCAACCCGACCGCCCTCTGTCGAAAGTTTCAGAAAGGTCTCTTTAAGATCTTTAAAGCTTTTTTCCAGAGTTTGCTTAAAATAATTATAATGTTATATTATAATATCAATTATTTCCCCATTCCTAGCCTCATGGTAAAACCTTGAATGCACAAATTACAAATACCATTCACAAACTATATGAATAGTCCCATTTGTTCCAGTTCAGCCATCAATACATATAGCCTATAATGTTGGAAAATATTTAGTTGTTTTGTGACAAATCTTCTATGTGTTTATTTTGTTCTAAAAATTAAATTAGACTTAAAATACACAATTATGCAAGCACATCATCTAAAGCGCTCCCTCAAAAAAACTATGAATATGGGTAATTCCCAAAATTAGGGGTCCAAAAGTGTGACATGCTTTTTAAGATTTCCAAGTGTTTTTAATGATTGAAAGTGGTTTCCCAGTAGAAACTAATTATTTTTATTTGAACAAATACCACTCAAATTTAATGTTTGTGTGTAGATATGGAACCAAGGTTAATACAATCTCATTCATAACCCGGAACACCAAACTCCTATCCAATACCATGGAACAAATCATAAGCCTTTATGGTCTTTTGTTTTGAATATTTTTCAGGAATCAGAAAACAAAATGATGCTGCCCCCTATAATCACCGGCCACAGTCCATTACTAAGAATTTGTGGTCATAAGTGGTGATTTTTGAAGCAGTGTCGTACGTAACTGGGACACCAAACATTTTGGACACCTAATTTTGGGAATTATCCATATTCATTACATGTAATTGAACATTGAGCAATAGACCTATTTTCCTGTGTTTTAATGTTAAAGAATTTCACTGTTTTGTTTTAATAATTCAAAAGTCGTGACTTGTCACAGAAAAAAGGTGGTGCTTGGATTAATACTTACACTGAACAGATGCAAAACAGATCATTGGCTGAGTGGCACCAGACTTCCTTATTTACCACTTGAGGATGTTTGTTGTGCACCTTATAACGGAAACAGGCAGATTTCCCCCCAAAATAGCCACTTTTTGTTCCCATGGGAATTTGCGTCCGATAGAGAACGTGAGTGACCTTAACTTGACATTTTTATTATTCTTTTCCGCTCACTTGAAAAGATGATTATTTGAGCTAATCACTCCTGTGTATGATAGTCTTTTTATTTGTAATTTTATTGATTTCTATTAGGCCTATGTTTAAAGGCACAGGCTCGTCAGCAATGCGCGCGCGCCAAATTCGTGCCACGAAATACGCAGCTCCATAGCAAAGGCAAGGAGCTGCGTATTTCGTGGCACGAATTTGGCCTGTGCCTTTAGGCCTAAGGTTATTTTTTTACAGTTTTATTTTGATTTAAATTATATAAAATAAAATATTTATATGCATACGGAAAGCAATAAAACATTTTTAATAGGCCTAGGCCTAAATAAAATTAAACGGAAAATTACATAGAGTCTGTCTTCCAATGGCTATCGTTTAACGTCTATCAGGGAGTACCGGTAAGAAAATTTAAAGACATCCACTACGGGGTAGGTTCTGTCGTTTTTATACTTATTTCAAGTCTGACTTCATGTATCATGTACCGGTTATGCACAGGATACTTCTCATAATTGGTGAAGTATAAGCGATCTTAGTCTTGAAATAAGTCTAAAAACGACTGAACCTCCCCCGTAGTGGATGTCTGCAAATGTTCTTACCGGTGCACCCTGCATTTAGTTTTAAAAAATGGCTGTCTTGATAAATTAAAAGACAAAAGGATCACTCCACCCCCGAAAAAAGGTCACAGCAAAATCTTACCCCTATATGCCTTTTTGATCAACACGGGCCCAACAAAGCAACTCCGGACGTGTACAAAATTATTTTCCACTCGCCTGGGCCGGAAGTTGAAAATGAAAGATTTCCTTTCTACAATTATACAAAACATATTTGTCTTTGGCTGAAAGGAAATGTGGTCTACAAAGAGAAGGGTCCCTTCAGGACCCCACTGGGACTTTGAAACGAAATAAAATGCTGCGCGTGGCCGTCTGATGTGGGTACATTTTGTGGCAAACCATGATTATCATAGCGGTTTGATACTTTTTCAAACGAATCATACATTCCTGTCCATTATTCTTTAATGTTATACCTTGTATTTTATTCCTATATACTTGTCCTTAATATAACTGCACTAAATTTCAATTTTGGAAAATGGCGTTTTAAACTCTGGGAACCGTTTTGAAATTAACATCTCATCAGCACTTTAAAACAACTCATCCGCATCCGACCCAATGCTAGTATTAAAGGGTGCCAGTCTGAAGCCATAAACCCGGGATTGCCGCTATGCGAGGATATTACAATTGATTCACCGTGCATTCAGATACAAAGTATTATACAGTACATGTAATACCAATTAAATTATGTAATACGCTGAACAAGATCAAATGTTATTTGCTCCCTGGTTCTGTTTGTGTAAGATAATCAACTGTTTTGTGCACAATCTGTGTTGGTTTTGTAAAATATGTAGATCATAAATAATTTAATGGACTAATAGTTTACTGGTAAACGCAGTACAAAGTCGGAAGCACACGTAATCAAGAATTGGTGACAATTATACTGCACCCAATAATTCGAACCGGTTGTTTGCAGGAGGTCGTGGGTTAGAGTCCCACCCGAGCACGCTATGAAGTTCATATAGTGTCTCGGGAAAGCACTGAGTATACAGTGCTAATAATTACTTTGGGTAAAGGCAAAAAAAACAACAACAATCTAATAAACAAAGTAGATTGGATTTAAAAATAGGAACAGGGTTGATTTTATAAGTTAAAAAACAAAAAACGATTTTTAAAAAAATTAATTTTACAATGACTTACTCATGTACTTTCGTGTGTAAGTACTGTGAACTATTATTCATTCACTTCGCGCTATCATTGAAATCGCCAACGTGTCTTAGAAAATCGCCCCTTAAAAGATCTCTGGGTTTAAGGACCTTAAAATCTTTCAAAATTCCAAAATCACTCCAGGCCTGTAAAAGTGCAGGCCTATTTTTGCTCCACGAGTGCGAGAGTTGCTAGTCAACTGGTCCACGTTAAAGCGAAAACCCTCAAGAAATGGGTAGTGCCCCTCTCGAAAACGTCGCCGGTGGAGCACTCACGGATCGCTCACGGGGCGACCCTTGAGCGCGTTTCCTAACGGGTTTTTGACGGTGCACTTGAACAAGCGCCCAGGCACGCCATTAGCGCGTTTGGCTCGCTAAGGGGATACCGTGTCGAGATGTCATCAGACGGGGAATGATTTACACGAAGAACCTGCGCAGGAAACTGGTCGGTCGAGTGTTATTTCCGGAGAGCATTTGAGGAGGGGGAAAACGGCTATTTTTCTTTCCCGAAATTACACCCATGGGTTAAATATTATAGTGCACCCATTATGCATGCCTGTGATGTTGAGTAGAGCATGGGGAAAATGTTAGCGATATCAGGCACACGCATAAAACCCTTCTTCGTTTGTGACTTTCTGTAGGCCTATTTTGTAGTGAGCCATATATATCAGACACTCAGTGTAGTGCGTTTATAAAAGCAAGATAACGGCTAAAATGCGTCGGTTTTTTTGAGTCACTAAATGCACTATAAGGGCACCGCAAGACGCCCCATACGCTCTTCTCCCCACTCTCCCACCCCTTCCCGATGAGATGCCAGTCCACTGCAGAGTTATTTCGAACAGCACGCTAAACAATTCACGACTCCCACAATAATTCATTGCACTTATTTATATACGACAGGTACTCAAAATTTACCACGGTTCGCCAGTTCATTTTGAATGCTGGAAATGTTGCAAGATGTCAACGTTTTGTAAACTGTTTTCTTATGGATATGTAACCATGGAGGAAGGAACAGCTGGCATCTTGTGGGGCAGTTTCTTGTTCTTTGAGAGCAACAAACACGGTTGCACACTTTGTGCTTACATTGTTGACTAATTTAAAGGACAAAACGCTGTCCACAAGATGGCAGCTGTTCAATACAGGGCAGGAGAGCTTTGGAACGAGTTTGAACACCCTGGGATCGACGTTGTTTGTCACGTGGTTTCAGCCATGACCCACGATGACTCTATGAAACTGCCCCCAGATGGTATCCCCTCTAATCGTTTCGTCTGCCAGTGATCGCAATCTCGGACAGGTGTTTTTCAGCCAGTCAAGGCAACGTCTAGCCGGTGATGTTTAGGGATTTTAGCCTTTTCCCTAGAAAAGAAGAAAAATCAATCTTATCACACGGCCCCATGGAACCACGCCCCCAACCCTGTACATATCCTCGTCCCCAGGTGCTTCAAGATAACACTGGAATCTAGCACACGGACGGTCCATTTTTTTTAATAGACAGCTATGGGCATGCAACGGACGGACGTTGTAAATGGCCAAAGTGACCAACTTGTACCAATTTACACGCTTCTGCACTCTGTATAATTGGCTTCAGGCCCGCAGGCTTCGGTTATATTTTTAACACCACTTTTATAAAACTGTTTACGCTTTGAACATGCCAGATCGTCTAACTGACCTCAACCATGTCTCTGTGAAAATATTTAGAGGTGGGTTTCAATAAAACGCGCCTCCCAGTTAGTGCAAACTGCAGCGGAATGCAAACTCACGTTTATAGACAATTATATCATGTTTTGCATAAATTTGGTTTGGTAATAGGCCAATGGTCACAAAATTCAACGACGATTTGGCATGCGACCTTATTCCTAAAGTAAATTTATGCGAAACATGATGCGTGCGCATAACACCAGGCATGTTTTGGTTTGTTGTGACGTCAGAGGCGACACTTATGAAATCAATTCTGGGCTGCTTTCCACATACACGAACGTTTGCAAACGTTGGCCAACAATTTCGAGTGGAACGTATTGTGCGCCACTAACGTTCGCTAACATTGGCCAACAAACTTTTTTGTTTTGTTCGCGAGTCATTTCAAAATGGCGCACGCGACATGGAAAATGACAGACGATGGTTTCCAGTTTTGAAAATAAATCGCACCTTTCGTGGTTTTTCCTCTTATCGCTGGCGAGACACAGTCAAAGGCAACGTGTCACATTTCATCAACAATTTGGTAGGCAAAAGTGAGCCACATTACAACGTCGCTACGACCGCTGGGACTGTGAACGCCGCCATCTTGGCAACGTATTTTGGCAAACAATCCGTTCCGCATGCATTGGGCAAAACGTTGGTGCCAACGTTTGCAAACATTCGCGTATGTGGAACGCACGCTGGTAATGTGTCAGTTTTGGTTTGGCTAATACTGTCGCATGCGTGTTGATGACCATGACAAATTGAGCACGAGGAAGATCCAGCACGCTTCTTACCGGGGCACAACCAGGCACAAAGGCGTCAGATTAAACCCTTCAGACACGTAAGAGTCGTAAATGTTATCCCTGCTTATCGGTAAAGGTGCAATTGGCCTCAACCTGCCAATACAGTGGGCGCCCTGTCATGTGATCCAGGTAAAAAGGTGGACACACAACGGCTCTTTTATGTTTAATATCAGTTTATCGTTGTAAACATTCGTTTCATTAATATTAGGCATTAGCGGTCAACGAAATTAATTGTAATATTTTATGTTATTATGTAATTTATTCCATAAATTTTGTAAATGTATGTAATTGTAAATGGTCATATGGGACAGCAGAGGTCATTCAAAGGTCATTCGGAGGTCATTGAACCATTCAACTTATTCAACCAGTCAACCTTGTCCTTGGTTTAGCAAATTGGCTTTATTGTACATTAAAGACGGCGTATCTCTCCATGTTTTTACAAGTCAGTTCAATGCTTTCAAGTAATATTTGTGCGAATTAAACCACCGCCCTATTTGGTCTGGTTCCCTGGCTACACTACACGGAAAACAGAGTCATACTATACCACGGTAGTCAGGGGCCAAGTTAGGTTTACACGATAGCGCCTAAAAATGCGTCTGCGCACTAATTTATATGAATTCTGTCGTTTACTTATAATACAAAAAAAAAGAATTATTATACCCAATGCAGAACCGTTGGATTGGGCAGTGGCAACCCACTTTAATCGTCCATTTTAAGAAAGGTTATTTCAGTCCAATGGTTGATTAACACTTTACAAATCCCATGTTAAGGTGGCTAATGGCATTGCTGGGGCAACTCGAGAGAATATGTCACAATAAATATAAAGCGAACGCCAGAGTGATGTTTCAGAGGGGGCGCAGGGGCGACTACGGCCGGCCGCGAGCTGTCCACCTGTCCGGCCTAGGTAATGCCCCGAACTGATAGCTCTACAAAACCCCCACGGGAATCCCAATCACCCAGCCACCGACATGAATGGATAATCCCAGTAGAGTGACTAAGGTCCATGACTAAGGAAAAATGTCTGGGGCAAGAGAGATGAAGACCCGATAAGAGACTACGAAGGGCCTGTCATCAGATACCGCCGCTATCTTGGCGAGGGGAGGGGCGCGGTGAGTTCACGGAAATTGGGAGATAAAAGGTTTGGCAAGCTTTAAGATTCAACGGGAGAGATGACTTTGATAAACCTGCAGAGTTCATTCTGTGGGTTTGGCCCTTGGGGAAGTGTCTTCCTTACGTTAACCTCATCCCCAGAGCTGCGCAGTATCGTGGCATTTAGCAGAACCAGAGACATCGGTGACGTGTTTCAAGACAGAGGCGATGTTGCGGTCATGTCGTTTTCTTCGAAAGAAGATGGTAAATTCATGATGACTATAGAGAAGATATTATGAGTGGGCAGGGGCGTGGCGAAAGCATTTTCCTTTGAGGGGCGTGGCAGGCACTTTGCCATTAGGAATTGGAACAAGCAAAAGGGAGATAAAAGAACAAGATTCCATTGCAAGATTAAAATATTTTGTGGTCCAATTACTGGCCTGGCTTCATTGGAAGTCTTCAACCCGAGCAGCATAAATTTTGAGTCCCTCCAAATTGTAAAGCTTTGTCAAAACACATGGATACATGGGTAAGAAACATGGAACAATTTACTCGATACATTGGTCGAAAAGCAGCCTAAATAGGTCGGTGGCTTTGCACAATTTCTTCAAATAATGGACACAGTTTTTAATTGTTTTCTCAGAATGTAGATGAGGTACTGAGCTGACGTATACACAGGTTAGTTTTTATCATACCCATCCTAAATCACACATGGATATAATGTCATTTTGTAACAGTTTCACATTAATTGTAATCTGTCTTTAAATTACACTCCTGTTCTCGACAGTAGAGACTGGTAAACTGTTTCATCTGAAAGGTGTACTCAAGATGTACACGCAGAGGTCAAATGATGTCGTGAAGGGACAGGCATCCAGTCCAAAAGGGCGTGTCCCTAAAGATAAACAGCTCATCGGATGGCAAAGGGAAGCCCCAAGCCAAGTGTCTCATTCTTGGAGGATGTGACTCGTCCCTAATCACCTCCAATGATTCAGACTCGGAGCGGTTACCAATTTCATTCAGCCATCTACAATTCTCAAGAATCTAAATTTAGCCTCTGATATTGCCGGGTCAATTTATCTATTACAGTGATATCTTAAAGGTTGTGTGTCGTGGTAAAACTCAAAGATTGTCCACATCACAAGATTTTCTTGGCAATGCATCTTCCCTGAATTATGACCTTTCAACTCTGACGTCATGAACTTAGATTTTGCTAATAAATATCGATAATTACGTAAACCCGTGCACAAATATTTCGAAATGCTAAAAACTTGTGCAACATCCACAGACGAAAATACCAAAATGACATTAAGTTCTCTACTGATACACTATGGACAATTAGCTAGCTAATTGAATCTAATGGTTGGTTAATTGGCTCACATCAAATTTTTAATTTGTTACATTTAAGGAAGTACTATCGTTTAGTTTAGTGAAACCACTTGGGAGTACGGTTTTATGTTCAAAATTTAGAGGAAATTACAACAGCTTTCTGTTCCTTTGATAACTTTCATTTTCAAAATGTGTCTACATGCAGATGGCTTTAAGTATATCCTCCATTTTCCATCTTCAAAAAATTCTAAATATTTCTGCTAGAATTTTGACACGAACAAAAAAGTTTCATGAAATCACACCGGTACTCAAACGTCTCCACTGGCTCCCCATCCGGCAACGCATCACATTCAAACTCCTTATTTCATATCAATCCTTTTCATGGCTCCAGACTACATTCAACAACTAACAACACCTTATATTCCAGTACGTCAGCTGCGATCTATAGCGATGCAAGCCTGCTGACTGTTCCACCATCCAGACTCGAATCGTTCGGCGACAGAAGGTTTTCAGTAGCAGCTCTACAACTTTGGAATCGGCTTCCTATCTCTATCGGACAACAACTAAATATTGCTATGTTCAAATCACATCTTAAAACATACCTCTTCAATCAAGCATTTCACATGTAATCCTATGCCATAGCGCGGCGAATAGCTATTAGCTAGATGCTTGCGCTTTACAAGATTTATTATTAAAACATTTATCCAAAAATGCAACCTCTAATGGCCTATTTTCAAACATTATTGACCTTTATCTTCATGGGAAAAATGCTCACTCGTCAAACTCAACAAAGTATCCGCTTAAAACCTCACTTATATACTGATTTTTATTTATGGTGCTTGATATGTTACTGGTTAAAACAGCCATGTGGAGTACCATAATGGCTTCCACGTTGGTATGATTCTTGGCAATGGAATAATCTGTGAATGTTTAAGCCGAGGAGTGATCTTATCAAGGAGTTTATGAAACACGGGTTTCTTTAAAAGTTCAGAACACCACTCTGTGTGTTCGATAACACTGATATTATTTCCTATTTTGATATATTTCACCTGTAGTTAGCTCAGATATGACATCACTATGATGTACAGGTTGCAATGTGGAGTAGCAAAACCTGTAGCGTATTTCCTATGTGAATGAGTCGGCATATGCGATGCATCAGTGCGGACAAGTAAAATCAGCTTGTAACGGGGGTCGGTATTGGTATGGTGGTTTTCCCCCACCCTTCACGTCGTGGGTTCGATTCCTATGGCGTGTATAATGTGGATTGGGTTTGCAGTCCCTACACTCTAAAAACAGATTGGTTGAATTCAACCAATTGGTTGGTAGATATGTGTCCAACCAATATATTGGTTAAAATAACCAATCATATTGGTTATTTTAACCAATCATATTGGTTAAAATGACCAATCCGTATTGGTTTTCGTCCCACTTCTAAAACGGCATCTCCTTCTTCGTTATCTCAAGTTGATAATAAAGTTAAAGTAATTTATAAGAGGATAAAATAAAAGGCCTAAAAGCTAGTCTTCCAATGTGCGATCGAGCTACGATGTTCTCACGATTGAGTAAGATTTTTTAGAATATTTTAAAAGCAATTCCAAAGTGATTGGTGGATCAGTGCACTCTAAAAACAGATTGGTTGAATTCAACAAATGTGGTTGGTAGATATGTGTCCAACCAATATGATTGGTTAAAATAACCAATCATATTGGTTAAAATAACCAATCATATCGGTTAAAATAACCAATCATATTGGTTAAAATAAAAACTCATATTGGTTAAAATAACCAATCCGTATTGGTTAACCAATATGGATTGGTCATTAATTTTTAACCAATGATTGGTTAAAATAACCAATATGATTGGTTATTTTAACCAATATATTGGTTGGACACAATATCTACCAATCATATTGGTTAAAATAACCAATCATATTGGTTAAAATAACCAATCCGTATTGGTTAACCAATATGGATTGGTCATTAATTTTTAACCAATATGATTGGTTAAAATAACACAATATCTACCAACCACATTGGTTGAATTCAACCAATCTGTTTTTAGAGTGTGCCTTGTTGTCAACAAGTTCACTGTAATCAACAATCTTCTGTTCTGGGACCAAATTAATGGCGCTGATTAGTACATAAATTTGCTTCGCACAGAATTTATCTGCTTTATATTGCAAAAATGAGTTTCCAGCCAAAATCGTATGTGATGTGTATTTATTAATATTTTGCTACTGTTTCTGAAATCACAATTTGACATACATTTTTGGCTGCATGGTAACCCATTTTATAAAGCAAATAGAGCTGTGCTCAGCAAATTTTTGTGCTAAACACAAATGAAATTGGCCCCTGATCAAGAGTTACCATGAAGCAGTTGTTTGTACATTATGTTGTAGCTATGCTAGGACAAAATCGAAACACCTTACTCGTTCAGTGAACGTCCCCAGTCATTATTTGATCTCCGGTCACTGACCCCTGGCCAATTTTCCAACCAGGACATTATATGTTATATACCCCATAAACATCATGACTCATGCACGGCGCCGACTCAACGGCTGAGTCGGAGTCTACACGACAAAGGCAAAGGGACACACCTATTGTCTTGGCGCACCTGGCGTAGTGAGTCATTGTCATGTTTTATATCGACAGTTGGCGAGCCTATTGACAGTGACAGGCGACAGCCAACGATCACTGACACTCTCCATTCAACCCAGAATTATTCGGTCCAAAAAAGAAAGAAAACTGTCACGTCAATTATCCCCCCATTAGAAAGCAGTTTCCATGACACATATCTGTCAGAAGAATTACTCGGACCAGATACAGTTGATCGATCAACTACTTTCAAGCCGTTTTATGTGAGTGATCCCAAAAGGTCACATGTCGGTATTAGTGATTACATTGCTTTTGTTCAAGAACGTCTGGATTTGCGTCTGCTTTTCGTCGTCAGTTTCTGATGTCAGTTTTCACTGAAGTCAACCTCCCACCGTTCGCGTTTTGTTATGAATTTCCCACAATGGACCCTTTGCACCGGCGGCCATGACAGGGGGAGTCACATTGTCACCATGCGTCATGCACGAGTTGGCACTTTGTGTCAACCATTTAGGCCTAAATATGAAACCATTTGAAATATTGAAACCATTTGGAATATTGTAACCATTTAAACATGAAAACATGCCCCCTGTCATGGCCTCCTGTGCAAATGGTCTGTAAGATTGTTAAGATTACCTTGGACTATGTATAGAGGCTATAGACACTCTCGGGTAATCTCAACAAATCTTACCTAAATCTTTCCTAAATTCGCAGCAATAAATTGAGGCCGGCTTAAGACACCAATTTCGGTACTAATGTCTCAACAACCGTTCTGTCTTCCTTTGCATAATGTATGATGGAACCTAGGAAAGGCATCTCATAAATTATAACAAAGGGAATGCACTGCCAAAACTGTGGTGTTAAATTAACACCAGTGGTGTTGTCTTATAGAGATACCAAGTCTGGTGTTAAAATTTAACACCATGGGTGTTAGTTTTTATTTCTCAATTGGAATAAATCGTTATTTTTAACATCCTAGGTGTTAAAACTAATACTTGTGGTGTCAAAACCTAACACCAGGCTTGGTATCTATATAAGACAACACCACTGGTGTTAATTTAACACCACGGTTTTCGCAGTGTGGTTACCCACTTCAAAAGACCAGAGACACAATGATGTCATGGTTTATTTACTTGTGAACGTTCCTATGGCCCCATATCGTCTGGTTCTCTGAAAATGCAATAAAAGGTGCGCACGTAAATAAACCCTGACGTCATTGTGCCTCCGGGTTATTTACACACAATTATTATCAGCATTCAAACTGCCACGTTACACTTTTGTTTCTGCTAAAGATAAAAATATCTTCCATGGTTATTTTGGGAATACAAGGGAATATTGACAAAGCGAGGGACTATTCTTGTCTCGTGCACTACCCCTAATAGGTTAAGCACCTATCTATTAGTGTAGAATTGCCATCGCGTTAAGTTATTACTGTTGTATTGTCTGTTGAAAAGTATAACTCTGGGGACGTGACGAATAGAAGATATACACTAACAACACTCGGTATTACTGGATTAAATTGAGTTAATTCCCTGCCGCCTCGAGACAATATGAACCGGCATCGACTGGAAATTAGGAGTTAGCTCTTTCGGAAATTTTCACTTAGTATTTTCCTGGCGTACGTAAAGACGACACCTCGTAGAATACAATGGTAGATGGGTGTGATCAGAAACGAGCTTTATTTTGTGCTGTGAAAGACGCTGACAGATGGAATTAAGTGTGTGCTTCCAGAACGGATTCAGTAAATTTTGATTCACATGAAAGGTGCCATAAATTGTATACCTTTCCTGTCCGAGTCCATCTGATGCCACAGTGCTACACTGCTCCATTTTTCAACAAATAACAGTGCCCAAAATATGTTTTTACTGCATGCAGTGCTATGAAACGAATACAGACAATAATTGCCATGGTGCCTCAAATTCCAAAAAAGCAGAATTCCAGCGCTCTCAGCCCAAATAGGCCCTGGCCTGTGATATGAGAGTGTAGCGACATTGCGGTATCTATACAGTTTCCAATCCGTACGCAGAGGCCATAAACTGCTGTTAATTTTATGGCCTTTTGGGCAACTTATAATGGCCCTTCATACCATCTAAACTCCTCAGAAAAAGTTCGAAAAGTCAAGTTTGACTGACGATTTCTCTCTTGTTACTAAATCATTTCCCTTGGTATCATTGGAAAGCCCTGTTATTCCTCTTTACAGTGATGTGTCATTTGTTATGATTAATAAATTGGGGGATGTGCAGTATAGCGGAATACAGGGGTGGGTGGAAAGTGAAATGTCACAAAATTCACTGCTATTGTCATGCAGTGCATTCCCCTTTTGCTTGGAGGATGGGAATGTGTCAATGCACTTTTTGACAATAGCAATGCATTTTGTGACATTTCACTTTACACCCGCCCCCGTATTCAGCTGTACTGCACATCCCCCAATTGCTTAATCATAACAATCATCGTAAAGAGGAATAACAGGGCTTTCCAATGATATAAAATTCAAGGAAAATTATTTTGCAACAAGAGAGAAATCGTCAGTCAAACTTGACTTTCCGAACTTTTTTTGAGGAGTTTATATCGTATTATAACTTTACTTTATTATCAACTTGAGATGATGGTGGAGATGCAGTTTTATAAGTGGGAGGAAAACTTCTGTGGGGAAACCCCACGCGGTCAAGCAGGGACTGCAAACCCAATCCACATACACGCCCATCAGGAATCGAACCAGAGACGCCCGAGGTGAAAGGCGAGGAAAGAGCTACTATACACGCTAAACCGACCACCCTGCCATAAACGGGGTTGGCTTATTTCCCCATCGGTGTAGCAGAGGACTATAGTAAACACGTTTAGGAGAAACTCGTTTGTTACTGCGTTAGACGGATACAGTCGCAGTAACTTCCGAGAGAAACGGCCAAAAAAGTTTATAACAAAGCGACATGGTGGTGTACAATGACGGTGCATCGACATAACAACAATACTTCGCAGCACATAGTTAATGAGTTCAGTTGTTTTCCGTACAGCAATGTTTGAAATCATCCCGGCGTTTACTGGTTAAATTGGTAAATGCGGACAGCGTGATACCGCCTCTTTAATCCCAGTAAAGACGAAGTCTTTGGGATGTGACATAAAAGCTCCCCAGAACAAAACAAAGTTTTTCCTCAACATGAGCTCCCAGACGTTGTTTGAAATAATCCCGGCGTTAAAGGCACAGGCTCGTCAGCAATGCGCGCCCGCCAAATTCGTGCTCGAAACACGAAGCTCCATGCCTTTGCTATGGAGCTGCGTATTGCGTGGCACACATTTGGCGGGCGCGCATTGCTGACGAGCCTGTGTCTTTAACTTGTTAAATTGGTAAATGCATTGCAAGTATACACTAAGTAATGCGGACAGCGTGATACCACGTCTTTAATCCCAGTAAAGACGAAGTCTTTGGGATGTGACATAAAAGCTCCCCAGAACAAAACAAAGTTTTTCCTCCCAGCCGTTGCTCATGCTCCTCCCCCCCCCCCCCCCCCCCCAATCCATCATCCGCACGCACCATGGGGAGTCGGATAGAGCGGGAAAGGGAACAATGTTTAAGGGGAGAAAGACCCGGGACTTTATCTCCGGTTGGCCGCTGTTCAGCTCAGTTAATCTAATTGGGAAGTTTGCGTTGCCGGTGAAAGGGGGGTTGGGGCGGGGGTGGGGGGGGGGGGGGGGGGGGGGGGGGGGGCTTGGGGGGAGCTGCAGTACCTACACTCTCCCGTCTTTACTAAGCTTGCAGGTTTAGAGTTGCAGAGCGAAATCCGATAGCCAAAGTGCCAACGCCCATAAGACTCCTATAGCTGTTTATCTTGTTTTATTGGACTTCTTGTAGAAACTGACGCGTCAGATATGGCGTTCCCGTAATCTGTACCGCCCTCTGTTGATGACTGGGAGATAGTGATGGGTTGATGGATTTGTTTTAACTTGGGACGAGAGAGCGATGACAGTTCGGTGATTTACTGCGCAAACGGCGCCTCCATGGTGTCCATGTGGATTCACGCTCAGAGAAGGAAGTTGTGATCTTCTTTAAGAGCTTAAAGGGCCCCTAAATTTGGGGTTGTATCACCTGCTTAGCATATAGGCCTACGTAGTTAGCTGTTCCTCTCATGCAGTATACTTGGTTACGGTTTACAAAAAAAATCCATTTGGATCCTCTTTTCAAGGTGTAATTACACGATTTTATGCTAATATAATTTACATATTCATGAGTCGGATTGTGATGTCACATTAAGCACTCAAAGGAATTTTCCCATTTCGTTTGCTATTTCTAGCATTACAATTTCTGTTCTCAGTCAAGGGAAAATAAAGAGGAAACTGCAGCGGCTTGCCAAGGTGCTAGTTTGATTTACAATGCTTTCCATTTCACGGGTGGGTCCCTAAAGTGACGTCGCACAAACAGCGCCCTCTCTTGACAAAAAGGTTTCTGGGTAATGTGCTGTTTCGTTTAGATTTCAAACACTTGCAATGATCTTGCATATGGGTCTTTCCACAGTAACGGGGTATGATATACATTTCTTAGGTCCAAGTTCACTTCAAATGTCTTAATTTTATCTTTAAATTGTCCAGCTAAAAATTGCACACTTGGTCTGTCCGCGTTACATACGTATAAGGGGAAATTTGTACACAAGCTTTTCAGAAATGTATGTCGTGGCAGCATTTTCTTACCTTTTTGGGCAAAAGTTATCTCCTGAGAACAGTACAGGAAATTTCTTGAAGTTTGAGATAAACTGGAGACATTTGAAAGGAATTATTAACTTATCTTTCAAATATACCCTATATTACCGTGGAAAGATACATATGTATTTTGCAAACTTGAAACTTGAGGCTGAATCGACTCACCCTGCCTGCAAGACTCTTAAAGACGCTATAACAGTCTTACATTTCTCCTTTTTTTGTTTAGACAAACATGAAAGAGAGACCAACATCGTGGCCTAGCGAGTGATACCCTGGCCCTATTCTAGACCCGGCATTAAGAATGTTTCCGTCGCCGGAAAAATCAACCTGTAAACAATTTATATATAGATTTTCTTGAGACATGTAAGACCCCACTCGCTCACATATACCACCTGCGTTTGAAAGTTGAGGAAATTAGCCTGTGCTGTCTGAAAGATGCAGAACTAAAGTTCCAAAAAGACCACCTTTTTAAGATTTATTTCAGGAACTAATAAATCTAAAAATAAATTGAAAAAGTTTCCTAGTACGTCTGGCCAGCGCAGTAGATCTCAACGCGCCGTGCCATCCATCAAGATCCAAACGAGAATTTGTAAAATCTGAAATGTGAAACCGCGCTAAAAGATCTATTCGGTTGTGCAGAAAATGTCCCGCACGATATTGCCGGACCTGCCAGGTTCTTTATCTTAAGACAGCCGACCGGTCTCGAGTCTAATTTAATTGGGAAGCGAGCCCCCGGGGCTGAGTGTTGAACCCCGACCGTAAGTACACGCTAACCACGGCTGCGGTAAGGGAATTCGCCTTGTCCTGGGTATCTAGGCCAATAAGCTGAAGAACATGGACGCAAGAATGTCTTTGTATATTTCTTTTTAAATTTTTCTAGATAGAAAGGTCAAAGTTCAGTGGTTTTGCAAAACTTTATTTACAGATTCCTATATGATTTCGAGGATACGTCATTTTGTTTTTCATCATTCTAAAACACGCACACAAATGGGCACGGTCTACATTTTATTATAAAACCGTGTCGTGCAGGATGAGGCTTTACAACATTATTACCCCTGGTCATTGGGCACAACTCCTAGGGAGGGTGTGGCCCCGGCAGTCTGACACAAGCGGTCATGCGCTAAAACCTTTGCAGGTACCAATTTACTCCTGGGCGGAGAGAGGCAACTTATGGCATAATGCCTTGATCAAGGGCACATAAACCATGGATGCAACCAGGACTCGAACCTACAACCGTCAGAATTAAACTCAATCGAAATTTTGCTTCTCTTTCTACAAGGTATATCCCCTTTAGTCACAGGAATTTGGACAGAAAAAAAAAATCCTTTGAACAAATGTACATGTGATAGAAGGGGTATAGCCTACCTGTTTTCGCGACAATGACCAGAAACACGTTCATGACGCAATTACTAATTTAAACAATGATCAGATTTAGTGGCCACCGAAGCTGATCATTGGATAATTCAGTATAATTACGCCAGAAACATGTTTGTGGTTATGACCACTAAAACAGGCGAGGTCATTGACCCAAACCTTGATTGAGGTATACAATTCACTTTTCGTTTGCCCGTTCTCTTCAGGTGATCTTTCCAAGCAATCGCACGATGCCTTACAAAATTGGACGCCCCCACCTCCCCCTCTCTGGATCCCCAATACCCAAAGCAGACCCCTTCTTCCCCTCCGGCCTAATCGCCGGACACCCCTTGAACAAGCTCCGGTCTTAAAACACCTGCAAGGTGCATCGAGGTGATAAGTGATTATAGCGCCGGTGTGGCGCGGCTAGGGGGGGAGGGGGGGGGGGGGGATGGTAGAGTAGGGGTAGGGGAATACACTTGAAACACCTCAAATTGGGCTGGGACAGAGAAGGGCGTTCCTCGGTAACTCCCTTCGATGACCAGAAAATCCCTGGTAGATTGATGACCTTTGCCGAAATGCAGCAATATACATTTTGCTGTCCAGTCATTCCGTTTGATGTATTGTCCAAATCCTGCTTAGTATTGAACGCAGGTGCGTGGAAGTGGTCCCTGGTATAGCTTTTGTCGTAAAAGGAGTCTGACTGAAACATTAAAGTAGAACTGTGTTGGATGGATTATTAGTAAAATAGTGGTTAACCGTACACAACGGTTTACCGTAGACAACGGTTTACCGTAGACGATGGTTAGGCCTAACCTTTTAAGAACTGGATGATCTGTACAAAAAAACAGTCGTTGTGCCAGCTCACTGCCTTCAAGTAACGTCGTTTTCAAGGGATATAAGATTAGTCAAACAAACAATTTAAAAACTTTTAGTTGGATGGATTATTAGTAAAATAGTAGTTTACCGTAGACGACGGTTTACCGTCTAGGCAACGGTTTACCGTTACAGTTAGACGATGGTTTACCTTTTAAGAACTGGATGATCAAGCAGTCGTTGGGCCGGCCAGCCCACTGCCTTCAATTAACGTCGTTTTCAAGGGATATAAGATTAGTCAAAAAAAAATTTTTTTTTATTTGTACAGTTTTAGACTTTGAGCAACCCTCTATCTTGCCAGAAATACATCTAATTAAGATAATTAAACGAGCGGTGCTGTACCCTAACAGATACATCTCGTGCTGAACAAAATTACTCAGTTTTACTATGCATCTTTAATTGAAATGGGGGAAAACTTATAAGTAATTCGGACCATAACTTGGACCGTGTCTCATACCTCGTACGTGTGGTATACACGCTGCTACTAATTTCCACGAATGTGTTGCCAATCTGGACAGAGTAACGGGGGCCCTGCGCCTTGGGACCAGTCGCGTAACAAGACATGCATGTAATCGGCGAGGTTCGTGGAAGAAAAATGGCATTCGGGGGTTATTTTGGTGTATTTTTTCCTGTTGAGTTTTCCCCAGCGGACGTACACACGTTGTGTTTGTCATGTTTGTGGCTGGGCCGTCTGGTACACCTTATACCCAAGCGGTAGCCAAAGTGATGTAAGAACATGCAATTCATGCTGGCACTTTTTTGCTGACTGAACGGGGAGCGTGAACTGGTTCACACTGATGCGTCTTGTCAGAGGTTTCAGGTTCAAATCTTATGGATTAGGATGAATTAGGCACCATAACAAATATTCTAATTGTTACTTTGTTTAGTTACGCATCCATGCAACACCGAGAGAAAAAAAAGCTGGGTTCTTGAAGAAAACCCGAGGAGTACATCACTCTGTCTCTGAGTTCAGCTGGTAGAGCATCTGTCCGGTGTGTCAGAGGTCTTGGGAGAAACCTGAAGGAGTATACCACTGTGCCTCATAGCTCAGCTAGTAGAGCATCTGTCCGGTGTGTCAGAGGTCTTGGGGGAAACCTGAAGGAGTATACCACTGTGCCTCATATCTCAGCTGGTAGAGCATCTGTCCGGTGTGACAGAGGTCTTGTGCAAACCTGAATCAGTATATACAACTGTGCCTAATAGTTCAGCTGGTAGAGCATCTGCCCTGTGTGTCCTACGATAATGCTACTCCTCCTGGTATCCCATCCAGGTGGGGTAGCAATGCTCAGACACTCCATGCCATGGAAACTAACAATCTGTTGGGGGAAACCCAACTAACTGCTGGGGGTAAACTCCAATGGACTGGCATCCCATCCAGGGAGAGTTGCTCCTATAGTCACTCCATGCCATAGAAACTAACAACCTGTTGGGGAACCCAACTACCTGCTGGGGGTAAACCTGTGATCGACTGGCATCCCATTTAGGGAGAGTAGCAATGCTCCTAGTCACTCCATGCCATGGAAACTAACAATCTGTTGGGGAAACCCAACTAACTGCTGGGGGTAAACCTCCAATGGACTAGCATCCCATTCAAGGAGAGTAGCATTGCTTCTATCACTCCGTGCCATGGAAACTGGGGATGTGTACCGGCCGTATGAGCTTGGCTTGTAAAACGTTATACCTTTGAATTAAACAAATAACATACAAATTACCAAATTAACTCAAGATATAACTGCGACTGCTTAATACCGTATACGTTTGTTTGTTGGTATGTGTCTGTTTGCTTGTTTGTTTACTTGGGGCCTTTTGCGAGCGCCCCCTCTAAGGTGCAATTTTTGGCACAAGTTGCATGTCTGCTGACACCTGTATACCACGGAGGTACATGTTTATAGGAACTATAGTTCCCCCATATACCCCCACCGGATGCCGAACGCCTTTCGAGAGGTCGTCCAACACACCACCAGGTGGCGAATAACTTACAAAGCCTAAAAATATCCCACCCTCTCAAACACCGGAAAGGGGGCCCGGAGGACCCCACAACCTACGTCAATACAACATCAAGAAACATAAAGGAGTTTACAATTTGTAACCCAGGATGTTTTTGTCATGGATGGTCAGTGTTAGAGGAAACACTCGAGCTTGGACAACCGACAAATCGATTTGAGGTTAGGGGCAGCTGGACGCTCAAATTCCCATCAAAGCTCACATTTTCATGATCGATAAGGATCCTCGTAAAGTTTGGTTTTGCGGCGTTCGCTGAACGCACGTTTCTCATGTTTGGCTTTGTGCCGTTCACTAAACGCATGTTTGTCATGTTCGGTTTAGTGCCGTTCGCTAAACGCATGTTTGTCATGTTTGTTTTTGCGCCGATCGCTAAACGTATACGTTTCTCATAATTCAGTTTTGTGCCGTTCGCTAAACGCATGTTTGTCACGTTTGGTTAAGTTTGTGCAGTTCGCTAAACGTACGTTTGTCATGTTTAATTTGTGCCGTTCGCTCAACGCATGTTTCTTTACGCATGTTCGGATTTGTGCCGTTCGCCGAGCGCACATTTTTCAAGTTCGGTTTTGTACAGTTCGATAACGGCATGTTTCTCAAATTACAATTGATTACCCCTTTGTAACTAACATTTAATATGTGCAGCCGCTCGTGGACATAATGAGCGATACACAGTGGACAGTGTTAGCATATTTCGGCGAATTATAATAATTTAGCAATTTGTAAAGGAATCACGTGCACGATTTAGATTTTTGATCATTGCGAATAAGACACTATAGTGGACTTTTAAAGGCCTGGGCTGCGTTCCACTTACGCGAACGTTTGCAAACGTTGGCGCCAACGTTTTGCTCAATGTGGAACGGATTGTTTGCCAAATTACGTTGTCAGAATGGCGGCGCCCACAGTGCCAGCGGTCGTCTAGCGACGTTGTAAAGTGGCTTGCCGTTGCTTACAAATCTTTTGAAGAAATGTGGCTCGTTGCCATTGATTGTGTATCGCCAGCGACAAGGGAAAAACCACGAAAGGTGCAATTTAGTTGTTATTTTCAAAACTGGAAACCATCGTCTGTCATTTTTCATGTCGCGTGCGCCATTTTGAAATGACTCGCGAACATTGCGAACAACCCAAAGGTTCGTTGGCCTATACACAAAAGCACTGAAACCAGTGGCAAACGTTGGCAACGTTCGTGTAAGTGGAACGCAGCCCTGGGCTGCGTTCTACATACGCGAACGTTTGCAAACGTTGGCAACGTTCGCCAACAATTTCGAGTGGAACGCATTGTGCGCCACCAACGTTCGCCAACGTTGGCCAACGAACTTTGCAGTTTGATGGTTTGCAGTTTGAAAAATAACAACAAATTGCACCTTTCGTGGTTGTCTGCCTTATTACTGGCGATACACAATCAATAGCAATGTGTCACATTTCCTAACAAATTTGGTAAGCAGCGAAGAGCCACATTGCAACGTCCGTACGACTGCTGGGACTGTGGGGGCCGCCATCTTGAAAATGTATTTTGGCAAACAATCCATTCCACATTGAGCAAACGTTGGCGCCAACGTTAACGAACCGTTCGCGTGTTTGGAACGCAGCCCTGGTGTTCCATTTTCAGTAGGCCTATACCCAAGATCTTACAGCAGATTACAGCAGAAAAATCTTACTCGATGTGATCAGAGCAATGGTACCAAATACCCTATGAAGTTCTTCGACTTGGGGTGGTATCTTTTTCAAACAATTACGAATTTGGACAAATCTCGGCATCCTCACTAAAGATAGCGTGCTCAAGGCACCCCCTTCCTCTCCCCCTCCCCCTCACCCGCGGCATGGACACCCCTTTTGTTGTTCCCCCATCATCACTTCGTCCACAATCATTATCAATTATCAGCAGGCGCCCAGAGAAGAACTTTCCATCGGACGCTGCTTAATTCGCATTAATTGAACGCAGGAAGGCTCTCATTTCGTAGCCGAAGCTTGGACGCTTCACTCCGCGGACACCTTAGCCGATTGGTAGGCCTAGCTACGGGCGGAGTGGGGGTGAGGGATGGGTGGGGTGGGTCGAAGTTGTTTTTCTTGTTTTGACTGCCTTATCTCAGTGGAACAATAGATCTTAGCCCCCGAGGATTTCCCTTCTTCTTGTGGTTTTACCATAGGCGTCCCAAGAGGGCGCGGTTTTAGTTGTGGCAATGACAAGCCTCTTTTTTTTCTTCCGAAAGCGAAAGGTGTCTGCCGTGTCATGTTAATATGTCTGGTTAGACCGATGCTTTGAAAGAAAAGAAAATCTTGAAAACTTATCAAGTTTGACCTTTTTCACTTAAAGGAGTGTGACCAGATCACTTTTTTTTACCCATAACTCCCCGGGACTTTTCTTATGGGTCATGAGATTTTTATATCATAACATCCGTTATATTTTTCTGATTACGAAACTGAAACTCCCGCACTTCTAGGCCGCATATTTCCGAGGATATCGTCGAAAATCCACCGATTATTTGTAAACTAATTTTCCAGTATCAACGTTTATCACTGAAGGCCGACGATAGTTTTGTTCAATTTTTTACTGGAAATCGCGAATGTTTTCGGGTTTTTGGGACATGGGAGGTGTGTATGGGAGTTACTTGATAATATTGGTAAGTTACATCGAAAACTATTTTCCAGAAACTCTGGTCATGCTCCTTTAAAGGTAGTATACTTTTTTGGTAAACTGTTTAAAACGGCATGATTTCTACTGGTAATTGAAAGCCTAGGTCGAGAAAACTACCTTGTAGAAATTTCAGCCACATAGATGCAGTAATTGTACATGGAGATTCAAATAGTTTTGTCATTTTATTGACACTGCATGGTAACGAACACCACATGAATTTATTTCTGTAAGAAATTAATAACTAAAGTTGGTTTTTAAATGTGTACGCACAACATCTTTTTAACCATTAAAACCATGCATAAATTTTAATTAAAAAAAAAAAAAAGCATTCATACACCTATGTTAGTAGCTGATATTTCCGCAGGCTGGTTATACCAACATTTGACTTTATAAATGTAATGCCCTTATTCCACAAATCCGTAAAAATCGGCGGCGGTGCATCTGTAACAGCCGAGCAGACAGGTATTTTCGGGTACCTGTCTTTACTCTGATCACACGGTCGTCAGGTGTTCCCACAGGGGGAAATGCTTAGGGTTAAGATAAGATTTTGAAGGCTACCTCACGCGTAGGTTCTTAGACCTTATAGTAGACTTGTGGACAGGTGGGCCGCGTGTATGGCCTCGGGACATGACAGAAAAAGCGCGGGCAATTATTGCAATGTCATCGTTACCACTGGCAACGGCGTGAAGTTATCGAAAGCTTGCATAGTAGCAGTCGAAAACTTTCGAACCTTTTTTGGCCCAGCTCGGCTTTTTTTAGAAACCGACAATTCATTAGACAACGCCACCGAATAAGGTATTTTTATAAACACATTATCCATGTCCCAAGGAGTCGCACTGATGTTGTTAAGAGAGGCTTCATCTCCAGAATTTCTACGACATACAGCGGGCTCCATGGGAGGTGCGATGTGTTTGGTGCGGCAAATCGTGAATGCTTCCGCAGGGAAGTTTACCAAGCCCTATATAAAACCCTAGCAATTCATAAGCTTCAATTTCTCTCCTGTATGCATAGCCTATACGTTGTAACATTTGGGATACATTTAATTTTATTTATTTCACAAATATTTCAAATTTTCAAAATTTGATTTCTTGTATATACTTCAAATTACTGAATATTTATTAATTTCAAATTTCCCTTTTACTGTGCATAGCCTACTTTAATTCCTGGTTTTTTTTTCATGTTTATGTTTTATGTCATATACTTTATTTGTACCTTTCCTGTAAATGGCGAGTTATTCGCTGTTAGATTTGGTTAAATAAATAAATAAATAAATAAATAAATAAATAAATAAACAATGTATGCAAATCCCATGCATGCTTGACACATTTTCGCCATTTTAGCACCCGGTATATTGGTTGTCTGCCTCGTACAAACGCAAAAGCGTGGGAACCACCCGTGAATATGTGAAAGCCTAGCTCTCCTGGCTGGCTACAGCTAGAAACTGTGTGTAATCATAGTGAACCATATACATTATCACGAAGCCTATACGCCGTAAGTTGTGAAAGGACGGCTCCTTCTAAGTTAGCCCGAATGCCTCTGGCCGGACACATATCATGTGTGACGGCCAGAGCAGTGGACCTTCCCCAGCGGCCGGACTTTTTTGTAGCGAATTTGCTACATACTTTGAGCGAGATTTTCCTCTCACCCAGGACAGAGATTTCCAAAGTTAGGATACCTACATAGAGGAACTCATACCTTTTCCAAAACACGTCCCCTTATCCAGAAATTTCATCCATCTGGCCAAGAGGCGATCATTCTGCAAGTTCCAGAAATATCGTTCCTCCATTTCCGTTTCAAAAATGGCGGCGGCCTTCTGGGCGTGTTGTAATTGAAAAAAGTCCGGCCGCTGAGGAAGGTCTACCGCTCTGGCTGTCACACATAAGATGTGTGTGGTCAGAGGCATTCGGGCTACTTCTATAAGTACGCCACGCACGTCCAGTTGTGCGGCGTTTTCATGCATGGAATTAAAAGGGGCTAATTTTAGAAATGTGTTCATGTCAATAAACATTGTTTTTACAGTTATGTTCGTTAGATATTTATTTTGTCCTCGGGTTTTCTGTATGTGAAGTCTGTTTATCATCAATTTACTAAACCAACCGATTGACACAACTAATGTGTAGTAAAAACACACGATGGCTGGATGATTTCCCGTGAGTAATTAAAACATGCTTAACGGGAAGCTGTGGTTCGATTCTTGGGGCGACTTGGCGGTGTAATGAACAACATCACATTTCCCACATTGTAATTACTGTTATCCTCCTGCCTCTGGGCTTGAGTGGAAGGCTAAGCACGGAGCCTTGGAACAAAGCCGATATGACTTGGCACAAATAGAAAACTCGAGGAAAACAAGAGCCAATTTTATAAAACATTTACTTAAACATAGATTACATATAGATTGATTTTTTTTACAAACGGCGTGATTGAGCTAGGATGTGTATGATAAAGACCAACCTGTGTGTAAGTCTGCTCAGTACCTCCTCTTCGTTCCACGAAAACAATGACAAATTCTGTCCATACTTTCAAGAAATTGTGCAATGCCACCATCCTATAGGCTGGTTCCTATACTGCACAGAAACCGGAGCCATCACTAATACTACTTCTATCTTCCATTTTGGGTAAGCTAATCAAACACACAACGCCTTCACTACCCTGAGTATAGGTACCCATTTGCTCCTGGGTACATGGGAAGTGCCTTGCTTTATAAGGGCGCACGCACCATGAGGCGGTTAGATTCCAACCCACAAATTCTCGATTTCATTCCAAAACTCGGCATAGTTTCATTTGAACGGACTTTTTTCACGAGCTCAACTTTTGTTGCCCACGTTTCTCGCAAATCCACGCACTTTCTCGCAGTGCCACGCCAATCATCACAACACGAGTTCAACATCCGTTGCCATGCCAACCCTCCTCCCAGCCACCCAACCGATGACAAGCCGTGAAATTGAGAGCTCATAGAGTGCGTTTGTTGTGCCTTGTGCGCCATGTACGAGGCATCCGATGATTGCCAGCGCGCACGCCGAGTTTATAATCCCCCGGCCCGTCCCATTTCCTCCCCGCTAGACGGCACCGGGCGCGACCCGCTCGTCTGCACGGTGGACCCGCTCCGCTGTCATCGCCAGCATCTGATGGGCTTGTTAATACCATGCATGACAGAAGCGTTATGCTCCTCGCCGTTTAATGGCTTCTGGGTGTTGGCAATTTCTGTCAACATCGAGTCGCCAGATTCTCCTCTTATCTAACCAAAATGTCTCATCCCATTTTCCAGTCTTGCTTGATAAAAATGACCGACCATAGTATAGCTCCGATATGGATTTCAAGTAAATGTACGTTTTTGTTGGATATCATGTATAGTCACTGAATAAAATTGCTGAATTCACCGCGAATGAAGTCGTCTGTGCTTACTTAACAGTGATAACTCCACAATATAGTTTAATAAATTAGGTTTATTTTGTTTTATTGTCAATTTCAGCCGAATGAAGTTATCATGATACTATCTGTCAACCTTATCACACTGAGACGGGCCTAAAGCCAAAATATATTACCGAGTTTTGGACACATAGTTTACGCAGAGAAACAGTGACAAATGTTATCATTTACAAGATGAAACAGAATCAATTGGGAAGTTGATCATGGCTTCAGACCTTGTGTGCAAAACATATGAGACAGGCTGAAAAATATCTAAGTGTTTCCTCACAAAATCTTAAATGTTTCCCACTCGAAATTTAGTTTTTTCCCATCAAATCTGCATATTCCAAAGCTAGATGAGTCATTTTAAAGGAAAACAATTATGATCAACTTCCAAACTCTTGCCCAAGAGGGAATTACATTAAACGGTCAGTGTTTAAATTATTTCCATTGGTTTTGTACACGGAGGTCGCACGCACGTCCAATCGAACGCCTTTACCCGAGCCAGCGTGTCTCGCTACGCCGTGCGCCGCGAGCTCGCGACGGCGTCGCAACCAGAGATCCACTGGCGACAGACATCTTTTATCGGAGGATTAGAGGGAGGCGGGAGTTTGTTGCCACCCCTAGCTCCGAGCGAGACGAGAAAAAAATCCAACTAAACAGAAACCGAGATAACTCTCGCCCGGTAATTAATAAGTCAAAACTAATGAGAAATGTGTTTACCTTCTTAGCAATCGTCTGTCAGTGCCGGGGACGCAGCTCGGAGCTAGCCGTGGCGAGGGCGTATTCCATCCCGGTCCGCTGCTGGCTTCTAACGGGATCCACCAATGTTTCATCGGAGTCTAATAATCCTGAGCGATTTTTCTTTCTTCCACCATGATCCTTCCCTCTCGTCGTTTGCTTTTCCCCCATTTCTGAGAGATTTCTCCCCGCAGGCAAGAAGAAAAGTACACCCGGATCACACTTGATAAATTGTACTTTTTTAGCCGACGGCTTTTGGGGTGCAATGCCCGCAGGTTTGTTTCGCTTGATACAAAACACAGTGTCACAGAAGTTGTCCGTTCACTTTGCTCCAAAAATCTTTACATTATTTTGTTCAGATGCTATGTGTTCTTCGAATTCGTCGAATATCAATTCATCCAGGGATCCATTTTTATGTAAAACTGTGTTTTTTACTTTTATTGTTAGTGTAAGAATAGAATACCATTCACTGTTCAACCCATGGTTCAACAAAGACGTTGATTCATGCAGGTCACGCAGCACTGAACAATGCTTGTGCCCATGCACGATTTAATATCGCTTGATAATTATGTGAGCTCCAACATTCGTATTTTTTTCATGATGATTTAGTATGTCGAAAAAAGCATGTTTATTGGCGTATTTATTTAAATTATCCAGACTGAAGAGGAAAACTAATTTGTGAGCTAAATAAACTTAATTACCGGGAGTTGCACAGGCTTACATTATAATGAGACGAATTGTTATACATTTCATTTAATATGTGATATAGGCCTATGTGTATTTAAAAACTTGTGAAATTTATTTTGGGTGATAAACGTTTATGAGTGAGGGTTTTAATAAGTTGTTTTGTTATCCTGATTTTTGTTGAGAAGCAAAATGAGCGCCCTGACATCAATTTTGAAAACTAAGGCCTCTTTGCTTTTTAAACTCTGACTCGTTCGTTCAAATACAGCATGGAAGATGTCATCTGACAGACGTGGCTCTGGGCTTCAATCAACCGTCGTTGTCTCGAAATGTACGAGACAAAAGAGGAAATGGAAAAATGCGAACAAGGCCTGAAGAATGATCTTCACTGGAATCGATTAATAATAGCTTTTGTTCCGAATCTCATTAATCGATTCCTGTCTCTCGCTTTGAGGATTAGAAAATCAACATTTCGGTGCCCGTTGGCAATCGGGAATCGACCCTGAAAATTACTGTAACTGTTACATGTCGGAATGTGAAGTTGCGTAAAGGAAAAATGTGACAGGTCCCCCGTTCGTCGGGGATCGGGTTGTAACTGTATGTACAGTGCTTGGGGCGATTTGTACGGGTAGCCATGTAACCCCATTCACCTCACGGCATGAGGCGGGAATCCGACATGGGACTCAAACAAAACGTGGCTAGCGCCGCGGTTGTTTGGTGCACGAGAAAAAGGTTCTTTTTGATGGTTTTCTGAAGTGTGAAATGAATTTGAGAAGATACTAGGCGGGAGGTTTTTGGCCTTAGGGTGTATATAACTCATGGCAAACGGAAAACACTGGTTATAGCAGGCATGCATGTAAAGTACAACATCGATATGTAACACAAATGGAACTTGTCTCGGGAATTGTAGATTGAATTGAATTTTGACATTTTTGCCTCTGTGGAATCCCAGCAAAATTAAAGTCAGTTTTCAAATGGAAACCTTTGTCCTGGAAGTATCACCGCACTAATGCCGCGTGGCTGAATACAAGTCTTAAAGGCAGTATACATGATGGGTATCTCAGATAATCAGAAATGTTCACAGATTTACACATAACTTACACGATATAAACATGATGACGGCAGAAAACCTCCCCTGAAACAGTTTTGTCTGAAGTGCTATACATGTACTCTTTGAGAAAATAGCCCCAAAAAAATTTTCGTCTCGCGAGACGTAAAATTAATTTGCCCCAAAACCTTTTCGCCCTGGACCACTTCGTCCTGAACCTCTACGCCCAAGTGCCATTTCGTCCCCAAACTATTTCGTCCAAACACTACTTCACCCCAAAACAACTTCGTGCACAGGGCCGGGGTTCAGGGCGAAATGGGTGAGGGCGAAGTGGTTTTGGGGAGAAATGACTGTAAACCCTTTTTTGACCGTTCTCTCAAATGTTAGACGAAGTACGGAGCTGATTTATGCTCAGGTTGGTTTTTATCAGGAATATTTTCAATTCACACAGGGGGATAAAACTATTTGTAACAGTTTACCAATCATGTATAGGCCTACTATCTTTAAGTGAAACTATAAGTTCATATGAACAATTAGTAATGAATTTTGGCCGAATTTGAAACAGACTTCTCTTGTCACTGCACATAATCACAAGTCACATCAAAAGTCACAAACAAATTGAACTGCTTTGATTCTTTGTTTCTAAACATCCGCGATATCAGAAGAAAAAGGAAATGGCGAAAAGCGAGGAGAAAATTCCCGACATTTTCTGCCCGTCTCTCGGTGGCAGCTGCAAGATTTCACCGGTCTTTGCTGAAATCAGAGGCCGTGTATTACAAGCCGTCTCCTGATTAAACTCTGCGGCGCGTCCGCTGCCATGCCCGTAGGATAGAAAAGTCAGATTATCAGGCGATAACTCGCTTGGACCGTTCTTTTTCTCTACTGTGCGATTGAGAAATTTCAAAATTCTCGAAAACGGGGGTTCCAGTGCTTTCTTTCGTGATAAAATTTGCAAATGAAAAGACGCGTTCGTATAATACAATGGGTCAACATCTGAAACGAGGCTGCCAGTGTCAATTTGAAATTAGTAATAATAACAGGTTCTTTTATAGCGCCATTCCATATAGATCATGGCGCTCAGGCAACAAACTCAAGCAGTGGGAAATATAGTTGAGATTTTAAATGTTTCTTGAATGAAGAGGCAGTGACCTGTGTCCTAATGTCAAATGGTAGAGTGTTCCAGATTTTGGGTGCGGCGATGGTGAAGGATTTATCAGTGATGTTGTTTCTGGATTGTGGTTCAGAATTATAGTAGCAGTTCAGAAATTTAGTCAAATGAAGCAAAGTAAAATGAAAAGACAAAACACGACCAGAAACAGAAACGTTTGCCATAATCCCTCTTTTTTGAAGATATTTCTCTTTTTTTCCTGGTGTGCACTTTTCAAGACAAGTGGCATTTCAATGAAATATTATAGTTTTTAGAAAGACTATCAAATTTTCGCGGTTACCAAATAAAATTGGTAGATATGCAATGCTTACGTCAATGTACATGACTAACTTTGATACACCACATTTTGTACAAAATAGTGTGCAGCGTGAATCTATGCGAGTCCTTGTCGAGTCCTTTGTTGAAAACAAGATTACGTGAAGACAAAATGCATATTTCATATTGACAAAACATTTGCAGTGATTAATTGATAAATAATAATAATAAAAATAATAATAATAATAATGGGTAGGCCTACTTATAATGCGCCGATATTCACTAAATATAGTGCTCATGGCGCAGTAGTGCAAAAGGAGGACAAAGATAAATCAGAATGAGACATAAGCAACAGTGAATAGATGTTTCTTGAGTGCATGTTTGAAGTCTTCTGCAGAAGTTGAAGCACAGATATTTTGTGGAAGTTTGTTCCACAGTAGGGAACCTGCGTGCGCAAATGCACTGATTTATGAGTGCGTGGAATAACTAGTAAGTGTGAATTTGATGATCTAAGGTGTCTTGAAGGATCATAGCGTGTAAACAATGCAGAGTTGTATTGAGGAGCAGATCCTTGTAGAGCATAAAGTGTTAGCTTAGTTTGCAGAAAATGGATTTTGAATTTCGTATAGCTTTTATTTTCAAAAGGAAATCTGTCGACTTAAATTTGTTTTATGAACATAAAAGTGACTGATTTCCATGAAAACAAGATTAGACAGAATAGGATTTGGTTTTTGTGGCTTCACAACCACAAACACGCGACGTTTGATTTGGCCAGAAACTGAATTTAAGTGAACCGCGTTGAAGTCCCACGAAATCAATGCGGCGAATTTGTTCAACCAATATTTACAGGCCTGCATTTCATCGTCAGGTTATGGCCACAAAACAGATTCCATATCTTACTGAATTCAAGCGTACTTTGGTTGGTGTATGGTCACACACTATGAGCAAGAACATGTACATGTTCATTGTAACCCCATTGTTAGTAACAATGGTGTGTGCCCAATTTCCATTGTTAGATGTTCATAGTGACAGAACTACATGTAGAATTGTGCTTGGCAAAAACCTTACAAAAATCAGCAGAGGGCGATATGCCACATATTCATTGGAAGGGTCCAGGGAGAGAATGTAACAAAAGAGGGTGCTATTTGAAATGCAAGAGGGCGCTATTTGAAATGTACAGTCAGACGACGAGGTCTGAATCCGCCACTTTTTATAACGAAACTTTTCATATGAAACTGCAACATGGTCACAATTTTAAGGAAATTAACAAAGACGGCTGTGCATATGAAAATAGTCGTTCTTATTTCGCAAGTATTGTGGGCCGGGGGTTCGTGTTAAGGCATATAACTACTGGAAAGATTCTTTGAAATCATTCAAAATATCACTAAACATTGATTGTGCAGTAAAACAATAACTGCTGTCAACGTTTATTAAACCTCGGTCGTCACCAAAACAATGCCTCGGTCGTCACCACAACGGTGCGGTGACCATTAATTACAAACAAAATTATAAGTTTATAATACCATTTTGAAAAGTATTATACAACTACGCGATGTTGAAGCCGTATATAGCAGAATTTGTAAACATGAAAACGTAAAATTACTAAATTAAAAACCTTTTGATATGACTTCATCTAATCTACATTGTGTTTACAGAGATTTATAGTTATACCATGTTAATTAGCTGTATTAATTATACATGTATAACAATATTTCTCTCGCCAGTATTGCTTGATTGCATAATAACTATACCCTGAGTTCCTTTACAGAAATTGTGTTGTTGGGGGAAAAACACAAATGCTTCTTAAGTTCAAGTTATTAGTGTAAACCTAATAGACATATCAATTGTTCCCCCCCCCCCCCCCCCCCCCACCTAGGTGGGGGTTTAGTCACGTTTTTCATGATCCAGGGTGGGGCATTTGACCCATTTTCTGTGCATTTTTTGCGCATGTTTTGCACCCGAGGGTGGGGATTTTTGCCACCTAAATGTTACCCCAGGGGTGGGGATTTTGTCACGCAAAAAGTGACAATCCCCACCTCTTAGGTGGGGTAGCCCGGGGGAAGGGAGGGGTGGGGGAAACAATTGATAGGTGCATTAACAAGGACTGCACACAAAAACGCATTTCGGCCTATTATTATCAAACAAGGTGGACAATTAATTCCACACATATTTTCAAAACCAAGCCAGTGCTCAAACACATATAACTTACTAGTATTGTGAGTTGGTCTCTTTAGGCCAGACAAGTCCTCTTCTGGTTTTATAATTATTACTATGGAAAACATTGTTGCCATTTGATCATATTAAATACAACATACAATCACCGACATACACACGTCACGACTGCAGTGGTGGAGATCGAGAAAATGGGCTGTACATCGCCGCCTCTAGAGGGCTCACATTCTTTATTCGAACACTTGAGGGCGCTATGCATCATTTCACTGTGCATGTTGCCGAATCCAGCAAAATGTTTTTCAAAGCCAGTGAAAGTCAACACGTTGCCGTGTCACATGTCACATGACGTAAAGACAGGAAGACGTCAGCGTCTTCTGCTTACGTTTCAAGCACAGTTTCCAAATCGGAGACATGGATCTCACAGATTCATTTCTTTAACCGAGTCGTATTCTGACAATCAGAAAAAAGACATTGAATCCAGGCTGTCCTTAAGTGCCAATAGATCGGATATTGTTTCTAGGAGTAGGCTCCAACTATCGACATGGAGACACTGTGCTCTTTAGCTTTCAACCTCAGCGCCGCGATACTGCTGCTCCTTCGCTCTGTCTCCATTTCGCCTAAGCCCTGGGGAAGAGGAGCCACGTCTGTCGCCATCAAGGCTCCAGAGGGCGCCATCATAGACTGGTGGGTGTTGGTGGTGGGCGAAGGCATCGACGTTGAGGGCGGCATTTGCCCGTACTGTGGCAGACCCTGGTTGGGCAATCCCATGTAGCTGGGCCGCATGCTCTGCTGGGGCGACATGCAGGAGGCGAAGCCGTTCATGAACTGGTGGCTGCCGTTTGAAGGCGTCTGGTGCGCATGCGGAGAGTAGCTGCCGCCATTTTGCAAGAGAGTTTCCATCGTTGGGGGCGAATGCTGGTTCGGGGAGAGTTGCGCAGAACCCATGTGATTTGGCGACCAAGACGACGCATTTGTAACCTTCGGAAAAATACAGTTCACATTAACTTTTTTTTAGGCAAAATGGTGTGGTCTTATCAAGAAAATAAGCTGTCTAGTGATGTTTCTTTATAATGACACAACACTCGACAGTTCTAAAATATAAAACACAAAATATCGCATCTTGACACGAGGACATTTAAACTTTCCCGCAAAAAAATCACAAACTCCGCTTACCACTTGTCTTACATTCATTTGACAAAATCTGACCACCCAATTCGTCATCCGAGGTTAGAGCCCAAATGACTCACGTTAAGAGCAGATCAATACCATGAGAATGCCAGACAACCACTGCCCCATGCCAGCCTCCATTGCTAGTGACCACAATCCCTTGTACAGTTGAAGTCAGAAGTATAAATACATGTACACACCATCATCACCCAAAATGGACTACCCGAACCATTGCAAGGTGTACAAGCTATGTTTTAAGTACTGCATGCACGTAAGGAATTCCACAAAATCGCGACTTTAGTAAAGACTGTTACAAAAATGGTGACAACGCAAGTTTAAGCACACCAGTTTTAACACAGTTGTATGTAAACTTCTGACTACAACTGTATATAGGCCTACATGCAAAAGTAAAATCGAATGGCCCATGACTTAATGAAGATGTTAGATCTGTTCTCACCTGTTGCGAGTATACATCATTCCGCGGCGCCATCGGCATTTCGTAGTTGGTTCCTGTTGTCATTGCACGCATGTTGGTAAACTGCCCGAAACGTTCCCTCTTTCTCCATTTTGCTCGGCGATTCTGAAACCATACCTGTAGTGATATGAAAGTCAAGAAAACTTGCTTTAAACTTGTGGTTTCTGAAGTTTGTTCAAAGTACATTTTGAAAACTACACGGAATAAACGTTTAGACAATACATCATGTCGTTTTCACAGAGTTGTTTGTGACGGCAATATTGGATTTTGAAAATAGTGACATTAAAACTTGGTGATTCAAATTTTCTGTCTGAAATCTGTAGAGCCTTCTAAAGTGGGCACGGCAAAGTTACAAAGTTAGCACTTTTTTGAAGGTTTGGTAGAACGAAATTTCACTCTAAACTAATCTTACACACATAAGAACCCCCTGAAAATACCATAATTAACTTTTATACACATTACGTCAATGGGGTGGAGATTCCACCGTTTTTGAAAACATGACAATCACAGCCTTGCTCATGATTATAAAACTTCTTATCGATATAAAAAAAAAACAAATCTGAACGGTCAGCTTAGAACTGTCATAAATTTCACTATATACTGTGGGTAGCCGTGTTAATCTAGTAAAACTATGAAGGAAATTAAAGTAGCACTTAAAGACTAACTAAAGTAATAACTGCATAAGCTTTCGTAGCAACAACTACTTCATCAGATGCAATGAAACTAAACATCATCAACATGGGTAAATAATCTAGTGTGGGTGTAGTCAAGCATGTCCAAACAAAAGGCTGTCCTGAGTCATAGCTGTGCATAGTGTGACATGAAACCACGATCCTTATTGAGTCCAGCTTCAATGCAGCTGAGTCTCTGGATGATCTTTTGTTCCTCTGCTTCTCTGTCCATCCTGGTTTTGAAGCTCTTTTGTTTGAGCACAGCAACTTTCAGGTCAGTTAGTGAATGCCCAGCAAGATTAAAGTGTTGGGATACAGGTTTCTGTGAGGGTTTTTCAGCTGGAGACCCTTGGGCACAATTCCATGTCGTCTGCATTTACCGAGGAACTGTATGTCAGTCCGTATTTGGGCCAGTTTCTTGTTGAGGTTGATGATATCCCACTTCAGCCGACTAAATGTTGTGCTTATCATACTGAACTATATAGGCCTACTGTGGGTAGCCGTGTTAGTCTAGCAAAACTATGAAGGAAATTAAAGTAGCACTTAAAGACTAACTAAAGTAATAACTGCATAAGCTTTCGTAGCAACAACTACTTTACATCTGATGAAGTAGTTGTTGCTACGAAAGCTTATACAGTTATTACTTTAGTTAGTCTTTAAGTGCTACTTTAATTTCCTTCATAAATTTCACTGAAAATGATAGGATCATGTAAACCAAGGACCGTGATTTTATAAAAATACAAATACTATTATACATGATCTTAAATACTCCAAGGAGCTACCGAAATTCGACGGTTAACCTCCGTAAGGTCATTGACCTGGCGGTCATTGGATGATTTACGATTTGCGGATGGCGGCGCAGTTGTTCCGAGGACGAAGCAAAAGCGGCAATTTCCATTCAGTCTCACAATTTGTTTCTCAAGAAAAATGTTTTAATGGGTTTCCCCTATGTGCGGCCCTATAAGTGTAATTTGTTTAAGTTTGCCCCGGGGAATTTTTAACTGACTAATATTCCAGCCGCCCTTGGGAAATTTCAAAAACGCCAGAAACAAATAACAAGGCAATAAAAAGGACCACAAATGGTGCTGAATGTCGGAAATCCGTGCTCAAACCGCGTTACGACTGGCAGTGTTGAATGAGAACCGACTTTTCCGCGAGGCCATTTTGTGAGTTTTGTAAACGTGGACAATGAAAAGACAATAGAGAGATTTCGCAAGGTGACGAATACGGTTACGAATACGGATATGATAACGGTAACCGTTTACGTCGATGCGCACACTGAACTGGGTTTCGCACTGTGTGAATGTACGTGTACATATCTGCTAAATCTGCTCTGCGCTTGGCTTTGTTTTCAACAGATTTTCCTCGCTTTCACGTGGGCATTACACATTAAATTTGATCTATATTCACGGATTATGCATCAAAAAGAAACAAAATGTTAACCGTAGATGACGTCTTCATTTCCAAAATATATATTTTACTGCAAGAAGCTAAATTGTTTACTTTCAACTGTGTGGGTTTTTGAATCTCGGGAAAATATAGGTAACTGTGTTTAGAACAATTTTTAAATAAACTTTAATTTCAAATTTTTGAAAAAAGAAGACGAATTGTAATATAACGTTGACCAAGCCTAGGAAAATCTGTCTGGTTTCGGCTAAAACTGGTTGGAGTTCTATTGAGAGTTCTTTTATTTAGAAAAAAAATAAATAAATAAATAAACTGGAATTCTCTCTTAAATCCATTCAATTGACAGGGCAATCATAATCTTATTATATTACTGTACGCTTCTATTTTGTGATTGTTAATGGAATGTTACACTTTTTAGTCAAGCAGTGTGGGAAACAATAGTACTGAACTGTGGTTGCATAAGGACGCCCTCTGCGGTCTCTGTGGTATGTTCATAGAGGGCGCTGTTACAATAGTAATTTGAAATAGTTATTTTGTTCACGTTCATGACAGAGTCTGATCGATTTGTTCGAGCCTTGGTGTGCCAAAATAACACCCGTGAGTAACTCCGGGGTTCAAAGTACCCACGAACTACGCACATTAGCATACCAAATTTGATGAGGACCTTGCGCACCGCAATTGCCCGGTGTTGACCCCTCAAGTTTAGCCCGGACTTCGGGACTAATTTCCAGGGTTGCAAATCAATGGGAACCCGCCAAACGCAACAGACTCCGGGGAGAGAAAAAATAAGAGTTAAAAAATCAGGAAAAAACAGAAGTCTTATTAGTCGGCTGTCAGAAGTAATAAGAACGGACAAGTTGTTGAGGAGAGTAAGCCGTATACATAACGTGGATGTCATGATGGAAAGGCTATGGTGCAGGGTTTAAGGAAATAAAGTTATAAGGTCAATGTATAATTGGAAAATTGGCCAAAAACGGTGAATAAAAGAATGCCTTTTTTGGCGCAAGTGTCTCTGCAGTATAGTTTTGAAAAGGAAATAACAGGGGCGTTGTCGGGGACTGAGATTTTGTGTGTGATATTTTTTAGAGGTTTATCCCGGAAAGCCGGTAATTTTGTGTGCGTGAGTAGTTTTGTAGGCTTGTTGGAACGGACTGCAACGTTTTGACATCTTAGTAAACTGTATGCATGGTGTTGATTGTTGAAGTTATTTTTTTTAACAGTAGCTTAAAGAGGGTCAGTTAGTTATCGTAAAGTTGTAGCATTTTAAATGGAGTAAACTCAAATTGTCAATCATGTGAATTCGCCAACAACTTTTATTTTAGCCTGCGCGACTTATTAAACTATCTTTTTCCAGAGCGGGTCACCATTGCTATCACCAATTAGTCGGGTTCTTCTTGTCAACTTGTGAAGTTACATTTTTGGTAATTACTGCGAATGATGAACCGTGGCTTTGAGCAATGCCAAACCATATTCGCCCATATCCTCGTCTGGTTTCGGTCATCGTGAGAGCCATTGCTGTGTTTTGTCATTTCCTTTCACCCCGGCTCGAAACAAGCCGTAAATTTTCAGCCGAACGCGTTTACGAGCGGACATAAAACGCCAGTTGGCGTTCATAAATTTGTTTGTCAAGGGCTCCCATCGGATGTCGGTAACATGAAAGGTCTATCTGCGAGGTCTGATGCATTGCAAAGGAGACAATTGTCGATGTTGGTGAAAGCACAGATCGTAAGAAAATGAAATGGCACATTAAAGTGACAACACTTAAATTTCTTTCGCATCTTTATGTTCTGTCTGCGGAAAAAAAAGCTTCAAAAACACGTTTTAAAGATAGCCTATATAGTATACATGATTGGTAAACTGTTACAAATAGTTTTATCCCCCTGTGTGATTGAAGATATGCATGATTAAAACCAACCTGAGCAAAAACCAGCTCTGTACTTCGTCTAACTTTTGAGAAAACAGTCAAAAAAGGGTTTGCTGTCATTTCGCCCCAAAACCATTTCGCCCTGAACCTCGGCCTGTGCACGAAGTGGTTTTGGGACGAAGTAGCATTTGGGCGATGTAGTGTTTGGACAAAGTGATTTGGGGCAAAATGGCACTTAGGCGAAGTGGTTTGGGGGCCAAATGGCACTTGGGCAAAATGGTTTTGGGGCGAATTGAATTTTCGTCTCATGAGACAAAAACTAATAAATAGTTTTACTCATTTTCCAAAGACTATAGCACTTCAGACAAAACCATTTTAGGGGAAGTTTTCTACGGTCATCATGTTTATATTGTGTAAGTTAGGCGTAAATCTGTAAACATTTCTGATTTTCGAGATACCAATCATGTCCTATATTGCACAATGAATTTTGTCATTTTGAAAATTTCTTGCATATAGAGACGTAATTATGACGTTTAAAACCAAAACAGACGAAAAGTTCAAATGTATTCTTATTTTGGAATGTCGCCTCCGTTTCGAGGTAAGGCAGTTTTTAAACTGCGATATACACCTGTGAATTCTTCAGCAAACGAAATCCAAAACACGATATCAATTCCCTGGCGATACTAATTCCATTTAATGTCGAATCTTTTGCAAATTCGCAATGCCATCTCCCCCTAAATCGTTTCCCAATCCCATGAGCTCAATAACTGCAGCACGCTACAGAATGCCAAATCCGCGGAGTATTTCTACCTGTCAGTGGCGCGGCGGCAACCAGACATCAAGGGACGGATAAATCACGAAGAGTCTGGCAAACGCGTTGGTATTTTTGGCGGGAATTGGCAGGTCCGATGTCGTCTGCTCTTCGGTAGCTTAATTATTATCGCGACCTTCAAATTGTTTCGTCGCAATTTTAGATATTAATTTCGGGAGGGGGTTGTTTGGGACATGCGTTTTGAAAGTGATCTAAGTATATAAGACCCCAATTATTGAGTGTAAGAAAATAATTACATTGGTGTGCATGTGCTTGCCATAGTTGGTCCCCCCTTTGCATGACCGTATACAAAAGGGCTCGTAATTGGTATGGGAATTAGACCTATCTGATGGGAAAAAATCTTGCAAATAAACAAAATCTTGCAAAAATTGCAAACTTGCAAATTTATCCATTTACAACAAAAGTAGGCCTATTGCATGACCCAAAATTGTACTTCATAAGTTGACAAGAAAATAATTTTCTCAAAATAATGATAGCAGTGGTAACAAACTTTTTCCAGTTAAAAATGGTACCTTTTTGGAAGAAATTAACAACTGGATTTTAAACCATGCATTTTAAAGGTTTTCTGAAGCATTGATGTATAGGCCTATTTAGTTGGAAATTCTGCAGGCTAGTTTACCAACGTTCCTCTTTATATATTTGATATATTATGCCCTTATTCCAGGAATCTGTAAAAAGTTTCATCTTGCAAATGATATATCATGCTTTTAATGTGAATGGACGCACTCCCGCTGGTGTTACGTCCCTTGATTGCACGTGCTAGAAGTTACCAAGCAACGACTATTGTCATCAGTTTGTGGATAAACAATGACTAATGAAGCTTCTGAAAATATCCCTCCGTGATTGGCAGGTGAAGTGTCAGAACTCCTTGGTCCCAACCGTACATCCGGTGTTACTTTCAAGAAAATTTCACACATTTCACAATTCCTTTCGCCCAAAGTGCAACCCCTCTGTTATTTTATCGGATTAACACTTTTCCAGTCAATTAATTTCCCACTTCTCGGATAAAACTGCGATTTTGGGGGCTCCAGGGAAGATTTTTCCCGGAAGTGGACAGATCGCCGTACAGGGGACTTGCGGAGTTGCGGTCAGGTGTCCTTCAATTGTATTGGTTTTGGGAGAAGGTCCATTGCATAATTTGCAGTTGAAACAATTTTGTTTCAATTTCTGGAAATGGCATTGTATAGACCGTACCGAATAGGGCCTAGCCGTCATTTCGTAGGGCAGTTTCTTCGTTCCTTGAGGACATGCATGGTTGCATATATTGTGCTTCCATTGTTGAACGGTTTAAGCATAGCTCCATGGTTTAAGTAACAAAAGGTGCCCCACGAAATGACTAGCCTGCAAAATGTTTCGGCTCCCTAAACCATGGAGGAAGAAACAACTAATACGGCGGTGTTTCACAAAACCTTTGAAATCTATGCATGGTTTTGCGTCAAGTGAATGTAACAAAAAATATTGCCTAGGCCTAATTTTAGAAGACCGTTATTTTCAGTTGATAATTTCGTACAGAAAGGTACTTTTTTCGGCAGAAACGCGCAGTGTGTGTCGCCATTGGTATCAACACTTTGAGTGAGGTTTTATTATATAGTTTTAATTGAAAATCCCGAATTATATTTGTTTAGTTTTATATTGGTTGGCTGTCTCCTGTCAAAAAAACAAAACATTATCATGATTCTTATTTTTCCCGATCGACTGCACCTAAAACCATGGAGGAAACTAGTCTCAATTTTGTCCCAGAACAACATTTTATTACCAGGTCGCAGGCACCCCACCGGGCACGTTGATTTCCTTCTGCCGGGAGTTAATGAAAGAATCTCCGGGGGATTTGGGGTTGTTCGCTGGTGCGTGAGTAAACCGTTCTGGCAACTTCAGCTTGTGGGAGAAAAATCGTGCGGTTTCCCCTCACCAGACTTGAAATTTCACACATTTTCTTTAGGTGTCTCGGGGAAGAGTGCGTGGGAATTTTGCAGCTCGGGGCAAGGTTTTTTTTGTACAAGTACTTTCATTAGTAACCACTCTGTGGGTGTGAGTATAATTTGCGACTTTTTTAATCTGTCCAGAGGAGGTTAAAGGGCCCTGAAATGGTGTTTTTATCAATGAAATCTGTTCTATGGAACTAGTCCATTAATTTACAATCATAAAAACCCTACTTGGAAGTTGTTTGGGGGTTAACATCAAGGTTTTTAATTTTTATGCTAATGAAAATTTACATATGCATGAGCAAAGTGGTGATGTCACATTGGGAAAACACAGGAAAATCTCATTCAACTGTGCACAAATATTTCCACAATTTTCTCCAACTTGCTGAAACTTTTGTGACCCATGACGGTTTAGGTTTGTTTTACATGTTGCCTTTTGCAAACCATGAAAAAACTAAGGCTGGAAACTGCAGCATTTTTTCACAATTCCAGTTTGAAGTCTTGTTTTTTCTTTGCTTTTCTGCTGTGTGTTCCTAAAGTGACATGCCCCAAAAAGCGCCCTCTTTCTGTGAGTTTATGTGAAGAAATTTTAAAAGTTGAAAATGCCACTTTTTATTCATGGGGAATCAAAATGAACAGTAGTATTGTCTTTCTACACAGTAATCCTTCATATGCAGCAAAAACTGTGCATAAAGTGATTGAGCATTTCAGGCCCTTTAAGCAATGTATGAGGGTGAGAGTGACGAAATGTGATGTCTAAACTAATGAAAAACTTCAAACTTTTGCAATAAAAGGTTCCTGTTCTCAAGTCAAGAAAAACTGCTGCAGTTTGCAGTCTAGTTTCCCTCGCGTTTTCCCTTTACTTTTTTTTCCAATGGTGGGTTCCTAATTTCTAAAGTGACGTCACACAAACAGCGCCATCTCTTGGCAATTTTTTTTTTTTTTCCAGATAAAAACAAAATGAACACTTGCAAGTTGCAATGTCTTATAAGTAATAATCTTGTATTATCCTATTGCAATGAATAAACCTCAATTTACTGATAATTTTAAAGACCCTTTAAAGGCCCATTGTATCATTTGCAATGACCCAATTTTGTTTTTCATGAGTTGCCAAGAAAAACCTTACTCAAAGTGTTGATAGCAATGGTAACAAACACCACATGAATTTATTTCCGTCCAAAATGGTATTTCATGCTAGAAATTGACAACCGAAGGTGGTTTTTTATACCATTCACTTGAACACAAAATCCATATATATATTTTCAAGGTTTTCTGAAGCATTGATGCATCTAGATCTAAATAGCTAGAATTTCTTCAGGCTAGTTTACCAACATTCTTCCTTAGATATGTTACACTTTTATTTCTCGAATCTGTAAACAAGTTTTATCTTGCAAATGTAGGCTATAGGTCTTTAAAGCTTTGGAGTTTTAGGTAGCTAAAAAGGAACACACTCAAATATTGTGAACATATCGAATTATAGTCGTATATCAAAATGTTTACCGCAAAAATATGAGCCGAAACATCTGCTTATGAGCTCACTTTTCAGGACGAAAAACAGTGAGCCGGAAAATTGGGGCTGCGGTGTAACCCGTGGGGATAACCCTAAGGGGCTGATGGGGCAAAAGAACCGGGTCAGTATTTCGGTAGGCGTGCCAGGGGGAGGGTCGACATTCGATTTGTCTGAACAAGGGTCGAAGGGTTAAATGCTTGTCATTAATAAAGATGGAAAATTGGCCTACTTCGGTTTAAAATTTATGATGTCTTTAAAGGGGAACACACGGGCAAATTTTCTTAGGAGAGATATGGTGATTAGAGGTTGAATGTAATATTTTTTTAACGTGAAAATATGCCAGATGATTAATTGCATGTTCCAATCGATTTCACATAATTCAACAATTTTATATGATATGCTAATACGAATTTCCATATTCATGAGTAAGGCTGTAATCATCATCTAACCATGAATTCTCTTGAAATGTGTACGTACATGTACAAACGTCTGTGTTATTTTCAATGGCTTCTTGATATCATGAACTGTATAGCTAGGCCAAGCAGCGCAATTAAGACCCAAGCTCCTTACCTGAACTCTAGCCTCAGTCAGGTCGCATCGGAGAGCCAATTGTTCTCTGCAGTAGACGTCAGGGTAATGCGTCTTCTGGAAGACTTTCTCCATTTCTTCGAGTTGGTAGCTGGTGAATGTGGTCCGGTTTCTCCGCTTCTTCCGCTTGGTGGCGCCCTCGTCGTCGCCGTCGCCATTGGATTCTAAAAAGGAGACATTTTGATAAAGATAATACTCTCCAAAAATATCAATTCTTGATCAGAACAGAAATCTGTTGAATACAGTGAACTTGTGGATAACAAGGCTCTGATCGACCAATCACTTGGGAATTGCTTTCAAGACTGTTCCACTTTAGTGATTTTCTACAGGTCCAAGAAGACCTGTTTGAAGAAAGTGATTCTTACAGCAATGAAATGTGACATTTCTTGTTTCTGGGAAAATCCTGTTGTTAAAGGCCCCCTAAAATTGTATTTTTATCAATGAAATCTATGCTATGCAACCACTCCGTTCATTTCATAAAAACCCTACTTTGAAGTTATTTTAGGGGTAAAAATCAAGGTTTTATGCTAATGCAAATTTACATGTTCATGAGCCAAGTTGTGATGTCACATTAGGTAAACACAGGAAAATCAGCGGCGTAGCCAGGATTTTCACACGGGGGTGGGGAGTGGGGTGTGGGGAGTGGGGTGTGGGGTGTGGTGGTGGGGTGTGGTGGTGGGGGGTGCACGGGGGGTGGGCATTGCTTTTGAGTGGGGGCCCCAGGGGCCAGTGGCGTACCGAAGCCATGCAAGTGCCGAAGGCGCCGGAGGGTGGTGGAGGGGAGGAGGGGGGAGGGGGGAGGGGGGGTGCTGGGTGCCCCTTCCATCCCAACCCCCAACAAAATATTTTTTTTAATTTGCCATCTGCCTACATGTATATTTGAATCGGGGCATATTTTTCAATAGATGTAGCATATTGTTCGTATGCTCAGTATTTTGTTACCGTCCTTCTCAACAAAATAATTACGATGATATAGTCTTCTCTCAAGACACACAAACATCACTCGGACTATAATGCAAAGAAAAAATACACCAGCCCTTCTTGGGTGTCACTGTGTTTTGGGAAAAATTAACCGCCCCTACCTGGCTTATTAGATGATCCCGAATCGGAGTCAATGTCGTGGCTGTCATTTTGTCCCTTGTTGTTCTGTCCCTTGTTGGGTTTGGCCATTGTGTCATTATCGCCTGCTATTGAAGCCTTCTCCAGCTTGACGGGTTTCGGCGGTGTCGACGTGGTTAACAACCCCGGGCCGCGCTCCGTGGGTGTCGGCGGGGTTGTCCGACAGTCCGATCGCTGGTCGCTGTCGATGCTAATCGGCGAATCAGCGTCTAAAAATAAAATAAAATTATAAGAAATGTTATTTATTTCAAGATATTTTATACTGTAGGATTTACTCCTTGGAGTCCTCGCGTTGTTGCCATATTATGTTGCCAAGATTACACACCCAAGAACGATTTCCCCACGCTTTAGCAATGAACGTATTACCAGTGAATGCCTAGACCCATTATTACCCTGGAAACTGACGTCACACTTTAGTAGTCTATTATTATTGCTGTCATCAAGAAGTCACCAGAAGCATTTCGCTTCAACTATAGAGAAATTTGGTTAATTTTAGGTTAAATAAATATTAAGCAATTTAGGCATAAGTTTGCATTTTGGGGATTTTACTGATTTTCGGGTATTCACGTAAAACTAAAAGTCAGTACATTATTTTCGACCTTTCTATGCCCAATTTTGTGCTATTTCAAACTCTTATAGTGAAACCTCAATAATAAGAGGTCCTTGGGACTTTGCATATTATCTCGTTATAACAGGAACATTGTATTGTAACCTCGTTATAAGCAGAATCTTCTATCATCGAAGCTCGTCTGTATTATTTTTCCTCTTATTGAATTATCGTCCAAGTTGTCATATGTAATAATAATATATGCTCATTACTCATTCTGTATAAATTTGCTATGTGTGCCATCAGTTTCAGGCAAGATATGATCCGTGGCAGTGCGTATGCGGAGTCTGTGATGCACAGCGGACACGTCGGCCAACTCGACCGTATCATCAAGTCTGGTTGTCTCTTGGGTAGTTATCATGGCAAAATAATGACATAAATTTAAATAACCCTGAATGCCGCAATAAGGCGACATTTCGGGAAGACTCTCCCCGGAGACCACCGAAATTTCGGCAAGAGTCACTCAAAATGACACCTTATTTTTTTACCCAAAGCTTCCAGAGATGCTTCCAGACCTAAAAGAGACAGTTCTAGAACTAATAAAAATGGTTTTTGACCTAAACAAAATGGTTTTTGACCTAAACAAAATGGTTTTTGACCTAAACAAAATGGTTTATAAAAAAATTAGAGCGACACCAAAATGTCGCCCTATTGAGCGTGTCGCCCTAATAATATAGCTTTGTTTTACCCACAAAATGTCGCCCTATCCTAGCATTCATAGTTTTTTATCGGCGTAAATGTCCGAAATTATTTCTCAAAATGTCACAATTATTTTCAGAAATCTGGAACGCCATTTATACACCACGTGAACACATGAAAAGGAGTCCGATATTTCGAGCTGCTGCGCAAAGATGCGTATCTTCGCCATGTGCATTATATAGTATAGCATTTCAAACTTGAACAAAAGTGTCGCCATACATAACACAAAATAATTGGTCATTTATTTATTCTGTAAATAGAGACTTCCGATATGAAAATAGCAAATCACGAATCTTTTCTGGACGTCAAAGCATCATAAATCAGGCGCGGAGAAGCGGTATAGACCGTATCGACTAGCCGCCATTTCGTGGGGCAGTTTCTTTGTTCCTTGAGGACATGCATTGTTGCACATATTGTGCTTCCATTGTTGAACGGTTTAGGTATCAAAAGGTGCCCCACGAAATGGCGGCTATTCGATAAGGTCTATACTTTACTCGTCTCCCACCTCTGTGGCCCTGGTTCGAATCCCATTCGGGTCATGTGGATTGGGCAGTTTCTTTGTTCCTTGAGGACATGCATTGTTGCACATATTGTGCTTCCATTGTTGAACGGTTTAAGTATCAAAAGGTGCCCCACGAAATGGCGAATATTCGATACGGTCAATACTTTACTCGTCTCCCACCTCTGTGGCCCTGGTTCGAATCCCATTCGGGTCAGTCCCTGTTTGATTCTGTGGGTTTTCCCTATATACAAAATTGTATAGAGGTTTTCCTCCCACCTCTAAAATTAAGCATTTCTTCATCGTCTTCTCTTCACGGATTTCTTCAGGCTTACGAGCTATACAACAGTGCCATTGGCACTTTTGGGGAATTATTGGTTTCAGTACCAGAAATATTTTTCTCAAATTGTCATCGAAAACGAGGTTCTCGGTGCTTTCTTTTGCGATGAAATTTGCAAATGAAAAGACGTATATTACGTAATACAATGGCTCAGCATCTAAAACGAGGCTGCCAGTGCAAATTTGAAATCTGTGAATAATTATCATAATAATAAACAGAAAATACACAATTATGAATATAAATAGGACCTATTCAAGTTTTCGGACTCTATGAATAGTCATATCAAATGCACCAATCAGATGCCGGGAAAGCCTCAATGGACTCTCTATAACCAGATAATTTGTGAAATAACGTGAACGTCAGCAGCCAGTGCCGTAGGGTCGCGGCGTAGCCATCGCAGTCAGACCAAAATGTCCTTGGGCAGTCTCAGCAAGACGCATCTCCCAAAGACATCAACGATTAGATAAATGTCCTGTCCTAAACAAAACGTGCCCCAGCGGGAGATGGGACCCACTGGCGCCTGGGAGTCTGAGACCGGGCCGTGACAGGTGGGAGAGGGGCGGTGGACTGGGGGTGGGGTGTGATCAGTGTGGAGGAAACAATTACGAGTTGCACTCGAATGGAAAAGTGGTATTTGTACGTGAATATTAAAGATTTGGCGATGCGAATATTAACACTTTTCAAATTTAAATTTATACATAAAACAATTGAACAATTGGTCCTTATATTAGGACCTATATACTGAAAGTTTGTAAAGAAATTATTGACAAACTTTCATTTCGCAAATAGGCGACTGTTTTGGTACAACATGGGCAAATATACATGTAAATATACTAATGAACAAATAAACAAAGTCAGTTTTGTTTTTGTTAACAGTGAGAACGATTTTAAAACATTGAAACATAATAACTTCAACCATTTTCTTTAGTTTGTGTAGGCTTAAAAGGGGCAGAATGTGCCACAGATAATGAAATGTTATTGAAAGAAAGCGTTACTAGTGAACTCCAATTCAAACTGTCAAAATATGTCTCACGCCCTGATTTTCAATCCCAACTTGGCAAAGAAAAACCATTTCATGCTAAGCGGAAGACGTTTGTATTGGTAATGTGATCATACAATTTCTGTTGCATTTTACTCCTCGTAGCGACAAAGAAAATAAACATGTTTTGAGCACCGCATCTCGCGTGAGTTGTGTAATCACAGGTGTGTATTCATACAAACATTGCTGATATGAGGGGAGTCAAAACGCTTCTGAAAATTCTCACGCCCGAAATATCCCTCCCCTGTCCCGTTTAGAACGTTAACCCCGTTCGTCCCGGCGGTGTTTGTTGTGATTGCACGTCGACTGACCGGCCAACTCCGCAGATTCGTCGCTTACATCGCTTCGTATAAGGGGAGCACTACGGCCCACGAGTGTATACACGCAGCGCGCGTCGCCGCACGAGGTCGTGGGGCAATATCGCCGGTCGCACGGCAGGCCACCGCTGCCACCAGCCGCTCGCGATGCGGTATCCCGCGGATTCGGATAATTGAATACTCGACTCGGGTGGGCCGAAATATGACATATGCAGGACTCTCCGTCTACGAATGAAATAAAACCCACTGACTGATGTACAAGTCATATGAGGACCCAAATAAATTCTTCATCTACAACGATATGACAGGCAACAACGATATGACAGGCAACATCGATATGCCACGCAATAATGCATAGCACACATGGCATAAATTAGTCGACTTGGACGTGTATAAGGTTAATGCTGTCCATTTCGGCATGCTGCGAATCTAAATCACAAACATGGTTTGACTTATTATGATATCGATTTGACAAGGTGTCTTGCGACATTCCAGGCCCCGTTGGGTGTATTTTTGAAGATTAAGTGGATTGTGTTTTGTGAATAAGATCATTGCGATTGGCATGCCCCGCCCGAAAGGTGTTCTGACACCATGGTCGTACCTTTAAAAGCTCATAACAGGAGAAAGAATAATTTGTAAAACCAAAATGAAGTATTTTGTACAAAAGGTCACAAATGATATCCAAATGAAAACGCCCTTTCTTGTATCGTTGTCTTATATCACATTTTCAGTGTGATATATCAAATTAGTAAAGAACGAAACATCATAACCCGGACAACACTTCTAAATCTGTGTACAAATTTGTTCCCCTCATAAAATTTGAACTTTTCCGAATTTGCAATTACTGATGGCTGAAAAGAATTACCGCAACGAGGAAGAAAATTAGTGATATCCAAGCAAATAAAAATTTGAAGTTCGTCTGTGGTTGTGCACAAATCTAATGGGAAACTTCACACTTTACTTCATTGCCAGAAAGCAACATAAACAGTTTACGTCGAGTATATAGGGCAGAGTTACGTTCGGTAGGGGCACAACACATTCTATAATTGTTATGAACACTTCGTGTTTTTTAAGCTGAAGTTAGAAAAAGTTAGACCGGAGCATATGAAGTCAAATTAAATCTTACATGACAGACGAAGCCCCAGGTACTGTGCAGAATCCATGCAGTGCAGGCGGAGGTGTTTAGAATGGGACGAAGACAAATGCGGATCGTCAGCACGCGGTTCGACCTCCACGTCAACCCACCGACCAGAAGTTTCCATAATTTGGTACCAAATGCGTGTAAAATGTTACTGACGTAAGAAAATGACTGTCTGCTTCATGAGAAAGCAAGGTCAAAACTGACCAAAACAGCGAGTGGGTGCTGAGAAGTTATTCTGGTGGTGTCCAGAAGGAAAAAAACATTGTTTATTGTCAAGGGCGTTCCCACCAAACACTACCGGAAATCATCCACGCAATCACGCGTGCATTTGTTCATTTGCGCGTAAGGTGTCACTTTCGGAGATTGCTAATTGGCTAACAAGAGAACCACGTGACATGTGACTAACGGCCGTCTGGTTTTGAATTGCATAATGTCTACCCACCACACAACTGTCAGTTAGTCTGGTATCGGGATTACTGGGGTGTTGTGGGTTGTGTCCATCCTTAATCCAAAGCAAACACAGACATGTGGTGTGAATTTTGGTTTACGGTGCTAATCCCCCTCTCCCAGTTTATTAGTATGTTTGCTTACATGAATAATATTTTACGACTCATGTTAAATATTGCGTGCATTTACTTGGATCAGTTGCGCATCCCATGCAACATCGAAAGAGAAGTTGTATTCCTATAGGGAAAACCTGAGGCCTATATACATCTGTGCCTCATACTGGCTCACCTGGTGGAGCATCTGCCCGGTGCGTCAGAGGTCTTGGGGGAAACCTGATGGATTATACCATTGTACCTCATAGCAGCACCTGACGGTATTTCAGAGGTCTCGGGTTCGAATGCCAAGCATGTAGCTTTACTCATCACATAGCACGTTCGTTTATTTCATTCCCATGGTGATTAAGTAGGCCTACTATATTCGTTTGCTATGCCACAAAATTTCATTCAATAAATTGACAATAAAGAAATGTATTCATAGCAGAGTGTTGATATAGCAATGGTAACAAACACCACATGAATTTATATATGTCCAAGTTGACACTTCATGTCCGAACAACTGAGCATAAACATAATTCCGTTATCTCCTGTACACGTATTTTTATGTGATGTCATTTGGACGTCAAATATAACCGTCTGATGCTGTACCAGCTGTGTGCGTTCCAAAATCCAAAGGCTCTGTTATATAGTTTCCATCAAATGTTTCCATCACTATTTTACAGAACCGTATAGTGGTGGTACAGTTGAAGTCAGAAGTATAAATACATGTACACCACCATCACCCAAAATGGTAAACAGGACTACCCGAACCATTGCAAGGTGTACAAGCTATGTTGTTAAGTACTGCATGCACGTGAGGAATTCCACAAAATCAAGAATTTAGTATAAAGAGTGTTACAAAAATAATGTAAGCACATACATTTTAACACTTGGTTGCATACAGTTGCATTTATACTTCTGACTTCAACTGTAAATGCAAGTCATATCACAAGTCAGTGAAACAAATTAAATCATAAGGTAATTAGTATAAAACTGCGATTTCAATTTAATCAGGGCGAACATCGCAATTTGACTTACGATGTGACCTAAAGTTGGCATAACTCGATTGAACTCGATTATCTTTCTCGGATGCCTTTCACAAATACTATGTTAACGTAAATGATTGACATACTAAACTACGGCATGTCCAATCAGCGTTAATTGGTAGCATAAACAGCGCGGCGGGCAGGGCGACACTCGTCGGACAACGCCGTGTCAAAGCTCGTTTGCCCGGTAGCTCGTCAAATCGTCGCGCCCGCTGCCAACCCACGCGGCCGATGGACTGGGCCTGGGACACGCAATTTAACCACGAGCACGTGGGGACAATCTGGTGCCACTAATTGGAAACAACTTGCATGATATCTGGTGCGCAAACGGTGGACTAATTCGATAATGAATTCAATAAAGGTTGAGTTATGACACACAAAGTTATTACACACGGTATGGGCACACACTGTCATCAAATAGCCGTAAGACCATTGTAAATAGGTATCATAAACTCATTGATAGTTTATTTGTTTCAATGTATTGTTCTCACGTTTTTTGTTTCCAAGAAGTATATGGTTTTATTGTTGAAAAGCAACCACATATGTAGTTAAATTATATAACAGAAAGATGCAACTGCTTCCGAAATAAAAGCTTTACAACATAAACTGTGAACGTAACCGCCCCAAGACAATTCAATTTGTTATTTATCCGAGAAGGGCTCGACCAAAAAAAAGAAGGCATGAGGGGGTGTGTTGTTCTTCGAAACTCGAGATGGGGCGCATGACTGTAACTGCGGTGGGGCGAGGGGAAGGGGTCGGGATGCTTGGTCATATCGGATAACCGTCATATCTTATATGTTTACATTTCACACCATAACAAAAACAGTATCTTTGTTTAATCCATGGAGGATAATTAATCACAGTTTTAAACGATATAAGTTTATTGTGCAAAATTAAGATTCCATGTTGACCAATCACTATATAGTTGTATACAACTGAAATCCAACACCAACTCATTGATGACTCGCAATCATAGGTGAAAACTTGGGGTTGTGGGTTCGAACCTCCCCCCGGCTGCGGTACCTGTGCCCTTGAGCAAGGCACTCAACCACACTTGCTCCATCCTTCAGAAGGGATGTAAAGCCTTTGATCCAGTGTGTTAGTTAACGGTAACGCACTTTAAAGATCTCAGAGCATCCTTTCGTGAAGAGCAAGGGATTCCCCGGTGTCTCTGGCCATTTCAAATTTTTAATTCTTCATGGGTTTCCTCACGCTTGCGCGTGACAGTGCAATGGGAACTTTAGAGGAATCCTTGGTATGAATACCAGAAAGAAATAATAATAATAATAATTTAAATTTTTTGATTACAAATTAATTGTAATCAAGCAAGCGTCAAGCAAGATCGGTCTTTATAATTCTGTATAACCATGGAGCTAGCTCCATGGTATAACCACCCACGTAATGTGCTCCCGACCAATAGGAATACCTAAACTATAAGGTACTTATATGGATCCGATTTAAAGGAGAAATTATACAAAACCAGAGCTGCCAACGCTCCCGGATTTTGGGAAAGACATCTGGGAAAACAGGTTCATTCCGTGACTCCGAACACATCTAAAAAAATCCCCAAGGTTGTTAATTGACAATCCAGGAGGAGGGTTTTTATCCATGTCAGGACTCATTTTTCGAAGAATCTGTTGCAAAATTTCGGGAGGGTTGGCAGTTCTCTAAAACACCCGAAAGATAAATAATAATAATAATAATACACACTTGTATAGCGCCATCTATCTAGATAAATCTATTCCGAGGCGCTTAAGGAAAGAAAGAGCAAATACAATGTACTAAAATAATGAGTAATTAATAAGATGAAGCTGCGGATGCATTGTTGGTGTAACAGTTCTTAAAAAGAAAAGTCTTCAAATGTGATTTAAAAGTGTCCAGACTGCTAAGTGATCTAAGTTCTAGTGGTAGATTGTTCCAGAGTGTCGGTGCGCAGGAAGAGAAAGCTCTATTTCCATACGTCTTGTAGGTTCGGGGAATTTCTAAGAGGTGCTTGTTGGAAGATCGAAGACTGCGTTGAGGGATGTAAGGGGTAATGAGGTCCTGTAGATAGGTTGGTGCCAGGCCGTGTACTGCCTTCCATGTTAACAAGAGGATTTTGAATTGAATACGTTCCCGAACAGGCAACCAGTGGAGTGACTGTAGTACCGGTGAGATGTGATCGAACTTTGATGTCCTGCTTAAGACTCTAGCAGGGGTGCAATCTGTACACTCTTGTTATTTCCAAAAAATGGCAAATGCAGCGTTGCCTTGTGGTATATGGGCGCCGCCATTTTGTCCGAAAACAGGGCAAGGACTGCCGTTTGCGTTGCGTACATTTTTTGTCTTCGTGTTTTGCCATAGAAATGCACGAAGCAATACACATGCCATGGGAATGCAGTTGTAGTTGTACGCAGAAATGTACAAAAATGCCAACATTCAAGTGTTTTTGTTGGAACGAAATTCCTGCTCGCATTATTTTCTCCCTTGGTGGCGTTTCTCCCGGCATGGGATCCAACAACAGCGGGCGCAAAACAACATGCCAGACCGTGGAATGTGATCAGAAGACGGCTGGGGATTTCTGGCGCACACGCTACATGAGATGAGCCGGCAGGGGGCGCTGGGTTGACAATGGGAGTTTGAAAAGTACAGCGCACTTCTTGAACTAGACTGGTTCCCGTCCACATATTCCACACATGAGAATATAAGGAAAGGTAAAGGGCGCTTCATCTTGATCTGTAATTGGTCGTCTTTGCGCGTGCGCATTGTGTTTTTTATATTTAAAAATTGGCCAAGCCGTTTCCTTTATGCAATGTACTTTATTTACATAATTGGATATGTTCGACACGCACGGCCAAGTTACAAATGTCACTGCAAAATCTGCGCACTTACTAAAACAATAAAAACTAGAGGTATGACGTTTGTTGTTACAAACGCCAGGTGATCGGGGTAAATGAACATTTTGTGATGAATTTCAGACGTTGTTATCACCTGTGGAATGGCAAAAATGGAAGTTCAGCAGCCGATTTCACGAAACTTTACTCAATTGCGCAAGTCCACTTACGCCATTACTTGCGCAATAACTTATGGCGTAGGTGGACTTGCGCAATTGCGTAAAGTTTCGTGAAATCGGCTGCTGTATACACTAATCCGGTAACTAATATCTCCTCCCTGCATATCCGCCATAGCTGGGGGTTGATAGCTTGCACCGTTTTGAGATATGAATTGTTGAAATAATAATCTTTGAAATCTTGTAATGTGACACCTGTGACGACATCATGACGTCACAATTTTGTGCACAAATTGTTGAACAATATGTTGAACATCAAGTTCTTAAATGTGGCGAAGGAATCATACCAATATCTGTTGTAGTTTTCAAGATACAGCATTTTAAAACATCTCGGCTCCAAATTTGCGTAATTTGACACCACATTACGTAACCACCGTCCATGTCATGACGTCACCAATGGTATAGTCAAAAGGTCCACATGTGTGGAAACATTTCGTTCCGTAGAAATATGGTCAAATTCACTACCACTTTGAATCTATTTGCATTAAAAATCCTAAAAATTTGCACATTTTCGAAGAACTTTCGGTTTGGACCGGAAGTAGGCGTCACACAGGGGTCATGACATCGTATGATTTGTTCAGTTCATTTAGACTTATCATGTTGTGAAAGAATTGTTCAAGTATCTATAATTATAATTTAGGCAGTTTCAACCCTTTTATTTTAAAGCCCACATCGATTTAAAATCAGTGTCAATTGAAAGAGTGGTTATTGACTAGAAGAAATCTGTTTATTTTTTTTCAAATCGGATTTTGCATTGCGAAGCTACAGTCGGTTTGGATAATTGAAAACAGGGTAAAAATTCATCGGCAGGTCAAAGGTTATCCTATGTTTTTCTTTATTTCTAATTTGGCACCGACAATGGTCACTGTGGCTTATACTTTTGGTTATATATCTTTGCTCAACTCTATCCTGGATGGCCCAAAGTTGGTACAAACAACAGTTATTAATATATGTACAAGGAAAGATAATTAATTTATATTTTAAATACCTCATTTGCATAATAAATTAATAATTTATGCAAAAACGGTCAATTTTCAAGGGAAAACTCATTTTTCTCAAATTTATCTTAAGCAGGTTTGATTATTACAATGCATCTTGCATCATTTAATTAAAGTATTTACTTTAATTAAATGATGCAAGACATTGTAATAATCAAACCTGCTTAACTACAGATAATTAGTTTATATTGAAATCCCATAATTTGCATAATTTATGCAAAAATGTTGATTGTTAAGGGAACCTTATTTTTCCCCAATTAATGTTGAAAAATAGATTGATAAGAGATACTGATATAATCAAATCTGTCTATAGTCAAGATTGGGACTTGCATCAATAATTTAATTGACATAATCAATCACTGTATGTGTTAATTACCAAGCCAATACTATTTTGGAGAGGTGTGGATTGAGGGCAGCAAAAAAGAATGACAGGTAGCGCATCCACACACAAACTGTACAACTTTCCAAATTGCTTACAAAGTTACATTAAATACAAAACAGAGAAGAGAATGACGTATTATTCTTCAGAGATAAATAATTTATGTTTTGATCAAAACAAACGGATGTGGAGCCTAGAGGTTATATTTAAATCTTTACAAATAATAGTAATTACAGATGTTACTACGGGCAGGAGGCTCAACTATGGATGACGATTCTGCATCATCAAGGGACTCGTACTACCCTTTTTCATCTTCAGGCTCACTGGTGGTATGTCACAGGACGAGGACCACAGAAAAGCTGCAAAAATAATTGACAAAGAATAATATTACTCAACAAATTATTTGCCTTCATTTGTTAAGTAACAACTAAATATCTTTAATTGGTGTATCTGATATCACGTATTGTCTTTGAATGTTAATAAATTCAATATCAGTTACAAAATTGGCACACAATTTTGCACAGATTGACGTAAAACGCAGGTTTTCTAACGCTGCATCATTGCTTGTTTCACGGGAATTACGAGATCATCGCGTATGCAGTGGGCACACCACCGCCGTACGTCCCGGCCCTACACACGGCGTGGAACTCGGTCGTACGTCGGTGTGGACATTGCACGCGAGCGAAGTCTCGGATTCCTGCTCAACATGCCCTCCTAAAAGTACATTTTTGCGACAAATGGTAGGCCTTACGGACTTTTTGTCAGTATGGTAGGATTGTTTAATGTCTACTTTTGTATACATACCTTGTCGCTTGGTGATTCACGTTGATTATGGATCGCTTTATGGACGAGAAAAAATGTTTTTGATCGCAAATGTTGCAACCCGCGGTCGATTTTGTACGCGAATGGACCCCAGGCTAGCTGGAAACATACTCTTTTCCGATGATGACGTTTCTAAGCCAACCGGCCAATCAGAACGCGCAAATCTTTACCCGAAGTGTTCCGATCTTATTTAGCCCGATTCGTTTTAGCGTTGAAGTGTGTACCACTGACACGAACTCGCCGGAAGTTGTGTGTGCCCATAGGAATGTGCAGTAACCACGGGCGCTGTGTGTGGAGTATATGGGGCTCTCTGTTTACGATAACAGAAGTAGTCCGTCTGTGGAACAGTATTACGGTTCTTGAGATATGAATTTTGAAAATAATAACCTTTGAATTTTTGTAATTTGACACCTGATGACGTCATGATACTATACATGCTGGTGAAAGTCTGCCGTAGGGCCTATGTCTGTATCTAATTTACTAACGATTCAGCTTGGTTTGATGGGCATTGTTACTGGTAAGTGTAAAAACTGAGATTTCCGTTTTCGTTGAACTTTGACCTCCAATTGACCCCAGAAGGAAGGGTCAGATGAAAATGCCCACACAAAGAAAGTTGTAGCACAGAATGTCATCTATAAACCTGCCAAATACGAAGATCCTGGGTCACGTGGTTTTCGAGACGGAAGCATTTTAAAATATGCATATTTTGGTTTTTTGGGAGGTGTAATTTGATACTTGATGACGTCACGATGACGTCACGCTTGATGCCATCATAATATTAAACACGCTGGTGAAAGTCTGCTATAGGACCTATGCCTGTACTTAGTTTCTTAAAGATTCAGCTTGGTTTGATGGGCATTGTTGCTCAATAAGTGCAAAAATTGAGATTTTCGTTTTCGTTGAACTTTGACCTCAGATTGACCCCAGAAGGAAGGGTCAGATGAAAATGCCCACACGAAGAAAATTGTAGGCCATGATCTGATATATAAGCCTGTCAAATACGAAGATCATGGGTCACGTGGTTTTCCAGACGGAAGCATTTTAAAACATGCATATTTTGGTCATTTTTGGTTTGTAATTTGATACCTAATGACGTCACAATGACGTCACACTTGTATGCACATCTTCACATTGGGGTTGATGTTCCTACCAAGTTTTAAGTTGATAGCTTGAACCGTTTTGAAGAAAACCTCTGGAAACGTTTGAGTGGAAAAAGAAAAAAAAAAAAAAAAAAAAAAACTAGAGCTACGTCTGTTCTATGAACAGAGCGTAGGGCTTTTTCACATTTTTTTTACTTAAAAAAATGAGCATGCTTACCTTGCAAAATTAGATGTTAGCATATCAACAATTTAACTTTTAAAAAGTTTACCTTTAATGTGTTACCTTTAAAAGGATTGATGACGTCATCAATGTTTTAACCACACAGACATGTTTGGTGGTGGACTTACTCTATAAGCAGCACTATTGGGCTAATTTGCGCAAACACTGCTATGAAAGGGTCATTTTAAGACTTTTTAATTTTGACGCTAGAGGGCGCCCTTTTATGGAATGACGTAGAAACTTACATTTTTGGAAACCCTATTTACCTTAGACACTGACACTACCAACCGCATCTCGGCAGCATTCACCACTTTTACAAAATAGGTTCATTTAAATGCACTTCCGGTTTCTACCGAAAGTGAGCAAGGTCACAGGTCATGGCGATATTTTTGGATACCCCACCCTAGTCGAACTCAAACACCTTTGACCCCATCCAAATACCTCTTACCAGTTTCAAATGGCAAGGCAAAGTCTGTTTGACCAATAGGGAATGAGGTCAAATGTCAAGGCATGTGGGCATCTGAAAGACCTTTATTAATGATCGTATATGCCGAAAGAATCAAGACGTCACCGTAGGTCAAACGGATGATTTTTTATGAATTTGTTAATATGGAAACATTAAATTTCATGCCCCTTTAAACTTACACCTGATGACGTCATGATGACGCCGTTGTTGGGTGCACACCTCTTCAACTATGTCTTTGATGTGACCATGTTTGTTTAAATGCACAGGCTCGTCAGCAATGCGCGCCCGCCAAATTCGTGCTGGAAACACGCAGCTCCATGCATTTGCTATGGAGCTGCGTATTGCGTGGCACACATTTGGCGGGCGCGCATTGCTGACGCGCCTGTGCATTTAGGAACAACCTCAAGTTTGGGAACAACCTCAAAAAGTGCCGACAACGCCCATGCGTTATGTCAATGGGGGGAAAATCAAAAGACGAAATAAACGGAAAAGCCAAAAGTTAACGACCTTTGTATAGTGATCGTATATGGGAAGGAATCAAGGTTGTAGGTCGCATTTTTTAATATTTCATATTTATAATATTTTTATCACCTTTAATGACGTGATGACGTCATTATGAGATCATCAGTTAAATACCTTTGTAAATGACCGTATATGGCGCAGGAATCACGATCATAGGTGAATCGGCTGATTTGTTAGAATGTTTGAATATGGAAAACATTAAATTGTATGTTCATTTAATCTTATAACTGATGATGAACAGTTTTTGAGTTGTGTCAGTTTGCCTGAGTGGGGGAATTACTGCTATACAGATCTACCACTTCAAGGTGTTTGATGAACTGTGAGATACCAAGTCATGGTGCAGGTAAAAACTTTTGATTACTTAATTAGCTCCTTGAGGAGTATCATAACATGTAGGTTCAGGATTTATACTAAGAGAGTATTGAGCCAAATTTCATATAAAACAAAATAACATGTACATTTAATGGAAATAGTGCAGAAGCCTTCATCGATTCAGAAAATATGTTTAGATTTGAAAATATGGCAATTTTCAGTTTTTGCACATTTAAAAACATCGATTAGGCCTAAGTTACTGTAAAATTAGTACTATTTGTCATAATGTCACATGCAGTTATAAATTAAATATTTAAAAAGTTTATCCTGAAAACTAAGTTGAGAGGCAAGTTTTATTTCCCTTTGCGAATTCTAAACTGTTCATTGTTAGTTTGTTTTGTTCACATTTGGGATGGAAATCCGATGTTTACTCGAAAAACTGATATACATATATATTAGTCATCAAAGGCAGAAATCAGAGCACATAATTTGTTAAGATTGAAAAGAGTTTGGCCAAGAAGGAACAATTTCGTAATTAGATTTGTTGAAGATGGTTCAATAAAATCCTGACAATAACTTAATGATATCAGGCCTATATTAAGCTTTGCACCTTACTAAACCTAAAAGGAAGAAAACAAACATTGGAATGAATGCTTCACGGCAAAACTACGACATTCCCTCAATAACATACAACTACTTTCGTGTAGAGAGTGGACTCTCTTAAATAAGACTGAAATAACATAAAAGATTGTATCCTACTCACATGTCCTTTTGTTAAACCATCTTCTGTTGAATTACACGTCCGTGGTAGACACAGTTAAAAGACTGCTTCCACGCAAACAAATAGCGTGTCACTGTCTCGGTCGGCGCCGTGTCACACAGGGCACACGTAATAGACAGCTACGGTAAAAATTCATTTCTGCGAAGTTTGCTCGCATTGAGAACGGTCAAATCTAAAACTAGGCTCCTGGCATAACACTGGTCACTGCTCAGTCAACCAAAAACATAATGACATGATCATGGTGTCATTTTTAAGAGGAGATTCAACCCTAACAGATGATATCTCCTGTTCATTCATACGCGCCCTACTTTAGTTACAATTAGCAATAATATCTCGGTTTCGTTTTTTTAAAATCCAACCTGTATATACGGAAATGTTGACTTGCCTGAACTTTGGCCTTCAATTGACCCAGGAAGGAAGGGTCAGATGAAAATGACTACACAAAGCAAATTATAGCCCAGGATCTGATCTATAATGTCTGCTAAATATGTAGACCCTGGGTCATGTGGTTTTATAGAGGGAAACATTTTACGAAATGCATTTTTGGCTCATTTTTATGACGAAAATCCACTTTTTGGCCAATTTTAAATAATTATAATTACGTAATCATTGACGTCATGGTGATGTTGTACATGGTGGTGGAAGTTTGTGATGAGGCCCATGCCTGTACCTAGTTTTATGAAAATCAAGCGTACTTTAATAGCTAAAATTGCTTCATAAGTACACAAAAACACAACAAATGTGAATTTTGAAATGGCTGAACTTTGACCTTCGATTGACCCAGGAAGGAAGGGTCAGATGAAAATGCCTACACAAAGAACATTGTAGCCCATGATCTGATATATATGTATGCAAAATATGAATACCCTGGGTCATGTGGGTTCATACAGGGAAGCGTTTTACGAAATGCATATTTTGGTACTTTTCATGATAAAAATCCACTTTTGTGCCATTTTAAAATTATTATAATTACGTAATCCTTGACGTCATGGTGACGTTTTACATGGTGGTGGACGTTTGTGATGGGGCCCATGCCTGTACCTAGTTTTATGAAAATCAAGCATGGTTGAATAGCTAATATTGCTTCATAAGTACAAACAAATACAACAAATGTGATTTTTGAATTGGCTGAACTTTGACCTTCGATTGACCCAGGAAGGAAGGGTCAGATGAAAATGCCTACACTAAGAACATTGAAGCTCATGATCTGATCTAAATATTTGCCAAATATGAAAACCATGGGTCATGTGGTTTGGGCAAGGGAACCATTTTAAAAAGTGCATATTTCGGCAATTTTCCGCTTTTTAGGCATTTTTAAAGTGTTATAATGACGTAACGGATGACGTCACAATGAAGCCATTCTTGGGTGCACACCTCTTATACTATGTCTTTGATGTGACCAAGTTTGGTTAAGATCAATGTTTGGGAACAACCTGAAAAAGCGCCGACAACGCCTATGCGCTTTGTCTATGGGAAACAAATCAGAAGAAGAAGAAGAAGAAGAAACTAGAGCTACGTCTGTTCTATGAACAGAGCGTAGGGCTTTTTCACATTTTTTTTACTTAAAAAAATGAGCATGCTTACCTTGCAAAATTAGATGTTAGCATATCAACAATTTAACTTTTAAAAAGTTTACCTTTAATGTGTTACCTTTAAAAGGATTGATGACGTCATCAATGTTTTAACCACACAGACATGTTTGGTGGTGGACTTACTCTATAAGCAGCACTATTGGGCTAATTTGCGCAAACACTGCTATGAAAGGGTCATTTTAAGACTTTTTAATTTTGACGCTAGAGGGCGCCCTTTTATGGAATGACGTAGAAACTTACATTTTTGGAAACCCTATTTACCTTAGACACTGACACTACCAACCGCATCTCGGCAGCATTCACCACTTTTACAAAATAGGTTCATTTAAATGCACTTCCGGTTTCTACCGAAAGTGAGCAAGGTCACAGGTCATGGCGATATTTTTGGATACCCCACCCTAGTCGAACTCAAACACCTTTGACCCCATCCAAATACCTCTTACCAGTTTCAAATGGCAAGGCAAAGTCTGTTTGACCAATAGGGAATGAGGTCAAATGTCAAGGCATGTGGGCATCTGAAAGACCTTTATTAATGATCGTATATGCCGAAAGAATCAAGACGTCACCGTAGGTCAAACGGATGATTTTTTATGAATTTGTTAATATGGAAACATTAAATTTCATGCCCCTTTAAACTTACACCTGATGACGTCATGATGACGCCGTTGTTGGGTGCACACCTCTTCAACTATGTCTTTGATGTGACCATGTTTGTTTAAATGCACAGGCTCGTCAGCAATGCGCGCCCGCCAAATTCGTGCTGGAAACACGCAGCTCCATGCATTTGCTATGGAGCTGCGTATTGCGTGGCACACATTTGGCGGGCGCGCATTGCTGACGCGCCTGTGCATTTAGGAACAACCTCAAGTTTGGGAACAACCTCAAAAAGTGCCGACAACGCCCATGCGTTATGTCAATGGGGGGAAAATCAAAAGACGAAATAAACGGAAAAGCCAAAAGTTAACGACCTTTGTATAGTGATCGTATATGGGAAGGAATCAAGGTTGTAGGTCGCATTTTTTAATATTTCATATTTATAATATTTTTATCACCTTTAATGACGTGATGACGTCATTATGAGATCATCAGTTAAATACCTTTGTAAATGACCGTATATGGCGCAGGAATCACGATCATAGGTGAATCGGCTGATTTGTTAGAATGTTTGAATATGGAAAACATTAAATTGTATGTTCATTTAATCTTATAACTGATGATGAACAGTTTTTGAGTTGTGTCAGTTTGCCTGAGTGGGGGAATTACTGCTATACAGATCTACCACTTCAAGGTGTTTGATGAACTGTGAGATACCAAGTCATGGTGCAGGTAAAAACTTTTGATTACTTAATTAGCTCCTTGAGGAGTATCATAACATGTAGGTTCAGGATTTATACTAAGAGAGTATTGAGCCAAATTTCATATAAAACAAAATAACATGTACATTTAATGGAAATAGTGCAGAAGCCTTCATCGATTCAGAAAATATGTTTAGATTTGAAAATATGGCAATTTTCAGTTTTTGCACATTTAAAAACATCGATTAGGCCTAAGTTACTGTAAAATTAGTACTATTTGTCATAATGTCACATGCAGTTATAAATTAAATATTTAAAAAGTTTATCCTGAAAACTAAGTTGAGAGGCAAGTTTTATTTCCCTTTGCGAATTCTAAACTGTTCATTGTTAGTTTGTTTTGTTCACATTTGGGATGGAAATCCGATGTTTACTCGAAAAACTGATATACATATATATTAGTCATCAAAGGCAGAAATCAGAGCACATAATTTGTTAAGATTGAAAAGAGTTTGGCCAAGAAGGAACAATTTCGTAATTAGATTTGTTGAAGATGGTTCAATAAAATCCTGACAATAACTTAATGATATCAGGCCTATATTAAGCTTTGCACCTTACTAAACCTAAAAGGAAGAAAACAAACATTGGAATGAATGCTTCACGGCAAAACTACGACATTCCCTCAATAACATACAACTACTTTCGTGTAGAGAGTGGACTCTCTTAAATAAGACTGAAATAACATAAAAGATTGTATCCTACTCACATGTCCTTTTGTTAAACCATCTTCTGTTGAATTACACGTCCGTGGTAGACACAGTTAAAAGACTGCTTCCACGCAAACAAATAGCGTGTCACTGTCTCGGTCGGCGCCGTGTCACACAGGGCACACGTAATAGACAGCTACGGTAAAAATTCATTTCTGCGAAGTTTGCTCGCATTGAGAACGGTCAAATCTAAAACTAGGCTCCTGGCATAACACTGGTCACTGCTCAGTCAACCAAAAACATAATGACATGATCATGGTGTCATTTTTAAGAGGAGATTCAACCCTAACAGATGATATCTCCTGTTCATTCATACGCGCCCTACTTTAGTTACAATTAGCAATAATATCTCGGTTTCGTTTTTTTAAAATCCAACCTGTATATACGGAAATGTTGACTTGCCTGAACTTTGGCCTTCAATTGACCCAGGAAGGAAGGGTCAGATGAAAATGACTACACAAAGCAAATTATAGCCCAGGATCTGATCTATAATGTCTGCTAAATATGTAGACCCTGGGTCATGTGGTTTTATAGAGGGAAACATTTTACGAAATGCATTTTTGGCTCATTTTTATGACGAAAATCCACTTTTTGGCCAATTTTAAATAATTATAATTACGTAATCATTGACGTCATGGTGATGTTGTACATGGTGGTGGAAGTTTGTGATGAGGCCCATGCCTGTACCTAGTTTTATGAAAATCAAGCGTACTTTAATAGCTAAAATTGCTTCATAAGTACACAAAAACACAACAAATGTGAATTTTGAAATGGCTGAACTTTGACCTTCGATTGACCCAGGAAGGAAGGGTCAGATGAAAATGCCTACACAAAGAACATTGTAGCCCATGATCTGATATATATGTATGCAAAATATGAATACCCTGGGTCATGTGGGTTCATACAGGGAAGCGTTTTACGAAATGCATATTTTGGTACTTTTCATGATAAAAATCCACTTTTGTGCCATTTTAAAATTATTATAATTACGTAATCCTTGACGTCATGGTGACGTTTTACATGGTGGTGGACGTTTGTGATGGGGCCCATGCCTGTACCTAGTTTTATGAAAATCAAGCATGGTTGAATAGCTAATATTGCTTCATAAGTACAAACAAATACAACAAATGTGATTTTTGAATTGGCTGAACTTTGACCTTCGATTGACCCAGGAAGGAAGGGTCAGATGAAAATGCCTACACTAAGAACATTGAAGCTCATGATCTGATCTAAATATTTGCCAAATATGAAAACCATGGGTCATGTGGTTTGGGCAAGGGAACCATTTTAAAAAGTGCATATTTCGGCAATTTTCCGCTTTTTAGGCATTTTTAAAGTGTTATAATGACGTAACGGATGACGTCACAATGAAGCCATTCTTGGGTGCACACCTCTTATACTATGTCTTTGATGTGACCAAGTTTGGTTAAGATCAATGTTTGGGAACAACCTGAAAAAGCGCCGACAACGCCTATGCGCTTTGTCTATGGGAAACAAATCAGAAGAAGAAGAAGAAGAAATAAACGGAAAAAAAAAAATCAAAACGAAAACAAAGGCTTTTTCGCCGCAAAGCGAAAAAGCCAATAAACGGAAAAAAAAAAATCAAAACGAAAACAAAGGCTTTTTCGCCGCAAAGCGAAAAAGCCAATAAAGAAATCGTACGAGAGCAATAGGTGATCGGGCTGTTGGCCCGATCACCTAATAATAATAACCACGTGACGGGCAGAATTCTGCCCGTCATGGCTGCCCTTTACCGATCCCTATATTTTCGCAATAAGCGAACCAATCTATAGGGATCGGGAACCAATCTATTCTTGAACTAGTGAATTCATTTAGATTTCCAGGGATAAAAGGTCATCATTGCAGGCTGCACCACTTGTTTAAAATCAAAGTACATTAATACACCATTTATTTGTAAATGTATATTTTTGGTGTACTTGAGCTAACACGGCTGATCGACTACCATTTTGTATTAGGGATTTCAAAGTAAGGCTGCATCCGAATTTGTGGCTTTGGCTGTGGCTGTGGCTGTTGCTATGCTGTTTCTAAGGACTTCCATTGTCCGCCCGTAGCAACAGCCAAAGCCACTATTTCGGATCCGGCCTTAGTTTTGATGAGGGAAAAAACATCTTTCAGGATCCCTTTTAAGATACAAAAGTATAAGGGATGTCCACACCTTTAATGAAAAAATATTATATCTTTGTTTTCATTAGGTAAAATAATATATGCCAACTTTGCTGAAAGTTTATTTTAATTATGAGAATAAAACCTGTATTTGCAAACATTTTAAGGACACCCCTGAACGATTCATCAGATGGTTATATTACAGACAGAAAGATCGTTTGCTACATGTATCAAGGTCGTCTTTCACATTGGACCGGTGTTTTAATGTCCATGTGCATACGGAAAGGAGAGCAGAGCACAACCGATAAACAAAGTTAAAGATAGTATACATGATTGGTAAACTGTTACAAATAGTTTTATCCCACTGTGTGATTGAAGATATGCATGATTAAAACCAACCTGAGCAAAAAACCAGCTCCGTCTAACCATGGAGCTATGGTCTAACCTTTGAGAAAACAGTAAAAAAAAGGGTTTGCAGTCATTTCGCCCCAAAACCACTTCGCCCTGAACCACTGCCTGTGCACGAAGTGGTTTCGGTGCTAAGTAGCATTTGGGCTATGTTTGGACCATGGAGGTAGGACGAAGTGATTTGTTGCGAATTGAATTTTCGTCTCATGAGACGAAAAATAATTGTTTTACTCATTTCTCAAAGACTATAGCACTTTAGACAAAACCATTTCAGGGGAAGTTTTCCACGGTCATCATGTTTATATTGTGTAAGTTAGGCGTAAATATGTGAACATTTCTGATTTTCGAGATACCAATCATGTACACTGCCTTTAAAGGGGCACGAAATAAGATTCCTATCAAATCGAGAAGTCGTCCTTTATCACAGTATATTCTACACAGAATTTATTTACTTATTTATTTCACTTTTACCAAATCAACAGCACTTATTAATACAGATTGGTATTTGAGAGAGAATCGGGAAGAGATGTTTAGTTTTAGAGTTCGAAGGAAAACCCACACACAATGTAGAGGAAATCCCAACGGGATCAAAACCAATCTGAAAACCCAATCTACATACTGACCCGGACGGGATTCGAACCAGGGCCACAGAGGTGGAAGTACCACTACACCAAAAATAGCCTGGACAAGAAGATACAGTAAAACCTGTCTATAGTGGCCACCCTAAAAAAACAAACTGGCCACTATAAAGAGGTGGCCTCTTTATAGAGGTTTCTTAAGCATTATACATATGGCATTTGGGACCAAAGGTGGGTGGCCACTATATGCAGGTGGCTTGTTTATCAAGGTGGCCTTAATAGCAGGTTTCACTGTACTTGAAAAAAATCCCGGAAGTGAAAGGAAACAAATTAGGTGTAGAGCCTTTGCACGGCGGCCATGACAGGGGGCAGTCACATTGTTACCATGAGTCTTGCATGAGTAGGTGCTTTGTTGTGGTTCTATTGTTACATCATTTAAATAAGAAAACCTGCCCACTGTCATGGCCGCTGGTGCAGAAGCTCTATAGGCTATTATACGTGTATGAGAGACAGTTATTCATGACAATTAGGGTTTGGGCTTTTCCTCGCATCCAAGCTCCACATGGTTGAGAAGTCACGTAATAATTAAATAGAACCAGACTACGGTGGCCGATGACAGATGCTGTAGCTATACACAGAACACGGTGACGATCAAAGGACGGAATCTCAATTACGAAGCTATTGACTCGTGGCAAACCATAGTTGCCTTTCAAGTCGTTTGCAAATAGGTGACATATCCTATCGAATGGAATGACATAAGTTGACACAAATATTTATTAATTCCAAGCTATATTATTAGAAGTCAAGACCCAAGAAAAATAATTTAGCGATTATATTGAATTTGACATACATGATCGTGGCCATGTAATTTTTTTTCCCAAGATAATATTAGTCCCGAGTAAAGATAATATACCTTTAAATTATAGCAGCATCACTTTTTTTTCGACAAGTCCCAGACTGGCCACAAATCCTAGAAACTTCACCCGTGCTTCCGGAAACTTGAGCCCTTTATCTGTGATACTGGAGGCGCAATTGTGCGACTCATGTGGATAGTGATTTGTGGACCAAAAATATCTTCTACATGTATAAAGAAGGAAAGAAAGCATTCGATACACACTGCATGTCTCTGTAATATTTGCGGCTTTGATGCTACTTAACAACCACAAAACCTATATAAATCCCCGGAAAATTCAACTAGAACATGCATTGCCTGTGATATGGTTCAAATACCGGTCAAAGGAATTCACCAAGGGAAATGGTGGAAACGGTGTAAATTATATGAAGCTTTGACATTAAGTGTTTCACAAACTGCGCCTAACAAATTCATAAAGAGAAGATATTTTTCTTTAGGAAACCCCAAAGAAGTATACTTCTATGTTCCATAGCTCAGCGAGTGTGTCAGAGGTTCCGGGTTCGAATCCCGATAAGAACCATATTATTTTCTCTTCGCGGTACTTGGTTATTTCATTTCCATGTCCTTGTCTGGTGTTTCAAACTCAAGACCTTTGTTAATTCTGCAGGTCGTGGGTTCGACTCCAGGCCGCTCCGCGTCCATGATGCGTGCATGTGTGCCCTTGGGGAAGGCACTTTACTACAAATGGCCTTTCTCGGCCTAGGAGTAAACTGGTACCTGAGAGGGTAGTGAAGGTGTATGTTCTGCTTGTTTAGTTTAGCACCCAATAGCTATGGTGTTGCATACGCCCCATGGGAGCTGGGAAGGGCACAATGATCAGGGGTAATATACTAATAATGTGAAGCGCCATCCCCTGTACAAAATAGCTATACAATATTTTCTCCTTGAATCGAAGGCTAAACAAAGCTAACAGTAACATTAGCAGTTTCGACCATACCTACTTATCATTCATTACACAGAGAACATGACTCTTCCATATGCTCCATAAGCAGACTAGTAAATTATATCTACCGTGCAACTATTATCGTATCAAAATGATACATTCAAAACAAAATATTGTTACAGTAATTAGAGAATGGCATGTGATGCAATTCTTTGAATGCATTCGGCACAACAATACGGCAACTGTATAATTTACCATTCGGCATATTCAATTAATATAGGCTAGAATGAACATCTTGAAAAGACATTAGTGCAAATAGAGTTGTAGGCAAGATAATTACCTCATATCGTGTTCATAGTAGGTGAATGGCATATTGGTCTCTTGAATTTAAAGGATTTTCCAGTTCCTTATACATTTTGAATGTTGTTTTAATGATCGTTGTTCCAGAATATATCTTTTTCGTTTAATGCCATAGGAATGCACGAAGAATTTGTGTGCACAAATGTGACAGTCGTTCTCGTATAGTTTTTAAAAAAAATGGCGTATGTAGCCGGTATTAGGGAGGTTTCAGCGTGCACGGTTAGTGATCACGACTACGTTTAGCTAATGCACCTGTGAATTGTTTGACCCATTCCCCCCCTTCCCCCCCCCCCAGAAAAAAACGATACCGAGATTGATCGATGTTTAATCATACTTTAATCTCAATCTTGAATAATAAATGACACATATTTGGAAAGCTTAGTTCCTCATCTTTCATTTGATACCACTCATATGATACATACTCCACGCATGAATGAATAAAGACAATATGAAGCAGGGCTACCAAAAAGTTGTTTGCACAACGATAACTGAATTTCAGGGGTTTCAACATGCACGTTTTTAATGCATACGTTACAATCTCCGAATCCATTCATGCGAAAAATCGGTCAGGTGTGAAAAAAACGATTGATTTAAAAAAAACATGGAAATTCAGTCCATATTTAAATGCAGGATATCTCTGTCATCCCTAGCTCATTTTTCCTGACTGAGGTATCATACGAAAGGGCAGGAAATGAACTTTTTAAAAATGTGATTATTTCTTTGAAATTGAGGTAGGCCTATCGTTGTGCAAACGACTTTTTGGTAGCCCTGCTTCATATTGTCTGTATTCATTGATGCGTGAAGTATGTATCATATGAGTGGTATCAAATGAAAGACGAGGAACTAAGCTTTCCAAATATGTGTCATTTATTATTCAAGATTGAGATTAACGTATGAGTAAACATCGATAAATCTCGGTTTCGTTTTTTTCTGGGACACCCTGTATTGTCGTCGTTTTGCCTAACTCACTGTCAGAGACCGTATAACCTCACTATTGTCAACCATGTGTCTACATTACGTACTCCAGTCTGTATTTGGACAACCGCCTTTGGATTTATGTAAACGTAATGCTTTGATCATGCTATCTTGCTTTCAATAACCAGTGCGATTGATTACATGTAACAGCCATATGTTGCAAAGGAAATTGCGTGGATAGCTTATTGAAAAGCTCTACATTAAAGTCGAGATCACACAGTCATTATTATGGTATAATTTGTAAGGATTTTCATGGTGAAGTATAATTAGGCCTACGGTGGCAACATTTAATTGCAATAAACTGTTAGTTTATTGACCCGATGGAATCCGTCCCTTGATCGGATGACGGTTGTTTACTACTGTGATGAAGAGTTCGGATTCATTATTTTGAATTGAAAATGACAAATAAGATGTATGCGTTTTATTATGAAGAAAATGTTGAGATGGTGCTGTTCAAGAAGCACCAAGGAATAGACCGTATCGAATAGCTGCCAGTCTTGTGTGGCACTTTTTGTTACTTAAACTGTTCAAAAAAATGTAAACAAAATATGTGCAACCATGCATGTCCTCAAGAAACAAACAAACTACCCACAAGATGGCGGCTATTTGATACGGTGTATACGCTGTAATAATTACAGTACCATGACGTTTCCTGTGCTCTGAGTATTTTAAATATCTTCTTGCGTATGATCCTTGACATAAATGGAGTTGATGGGATAAGCCGATTTATAAATCATTGCCCTGGCCCCAGTAGGCTAGCCATCTTTGGAGGTTCTTTAGCACGACCACAAAGTGCGAGAGAGAACAGGAACAAAATAATGCTCAGTTTTAGAGGTGGAGTGATTCAACCGCACCTTCATAGATGTGCTAAATCCTACTGTCTATATGAGTAATAATCTTTCGACGGTAACACAAATTTTCCAGGTTTCGGTCAAGTATATTTCAGTGAAGTAAATTTCTTATTTTAGAGGTGGGTGGAAAACCCCACACATGAATGTGTAGGAATCAAGCAAGGATTGAAAACCCAATCCACGTACACACTGATCTAGGAGGGATTCGAACCAGGGCCACATAGGAAAGTACTATCACCTTGCCAACATGATGCCCCTATGACCCTCATTTTTACGTGGTTACGTAGCTAAAACCCGCAGGAATTGCGAATAAAAATTTAGATTGATGGTACAACATAATTACACGAAGGTGCATGCATGATTGATAATTGAAAAACTTGACAAAAACAAACCACACACATTTCAGTACTTGGCGTAAGATAAACAATTGAAATGTATTGCCCTATACCGACTGTATCGAATAGCCGCCATTTCGTGGGGAAGTTTCTTTGTTCCTTAAGGACATGCATGGTTGCACATATTGTGCTTCCATTGTTGAACGTTTTAAGTAACAAAAGGTGGCCCACGAAATGGCTGCTATTCAATACGGTCTAGGCATGGTCTAGGCTATTCTAAAGTTCACCCACCTTTCTCCGATGTGTTTGAGCAGAATCGTTTCTCCACAAGGCCACGTTGCTGCAAACTGTCACTGCCGTAGTTTTTCAGGTATGTCAGTGGGTCCATTTCTTGCCTCCCTTCCTTGCCCAAAATGCCGGCAATTGTGTGTTGCGCAGCGGCAAAGCCAGCCCCGAGTCGAGTCATAAAATGTTGGTTGTCCGGATAAGAAATGGCGTCCTCGGCAGTGTAGCCAACGTTGGATATTGGTGAGGCTCCCGTTGAATCGCTGCTACCGTGCGGTGGCCGCACCCCACCGCCGGACAAACACGCCATCATCCCGTTGAGTCTTCCCAGAGCCGACGCGCTGACCATGTACGGGTTGTTCGCGCTTCCAGACGGTGGTGGAGTGTCCAGCGTATACGGTCCGGTCGAGCTGTAGTAGTGTTCCATGCGACTGTAGCTTTGCGACAGTGAATCCATAGTGTCCATGGTATTTAATTACGCAGTAAACTGCGATCAGTTGTGGCAAGTGATTTAATTTGATTAAAATGAATGCACTCCAAGTGTTATTTAACAAATTTTGCAAACAGTAGTTAGAAATGATTTAAAAATTAAATGCCAAAGAGTTTAATCACAAATGAGGATAACGTTAGTGTTGCTCGGTAAGTTGTTGCACTTTCGTGTATGTCAAAATATTCTACTAGTAGACGCGGCAAAAATTGTCTTGAAGGTTAACAGCAGCTGTGGATGATTTGTAAAACAGACTTCGCTTCAGCCTCAGGTCCAACTGCTACCAGTGGAAGAAAAATACGGTCTCGTTAGCGCGTTACATTCGTTCATAAACTCGAATATAACAGCGTTGCTCACTGGATTTCAGATCTTCCAGGAATACCGGTTTTGTCGAACGCATGTCCTCTCAAAATCGTGACCGTTTGGAAGAAAACGTTGGAAACTAAACAGCTGTTCGTGTGTTGTGAGTTATTTTAGCAAAACACCGACGCACGTCCTAAACAGGATATTTTCAATGATCGTAGGTAAACCAATGAATGAACCGCAGGTCAACCAATACGACCTTGGATAAGATTACCGTCCCTGGATACCAGTGGCGTATCGGCCAATCACGAAGTTCGATCTGGAGAGCCTTAGGGGCGACTTGCGCGGCACTACTAAAAAGGAGCCGCTTGTCCCTTGGGCTTTTCATATGGAGCGGGCAGCACAAATTATTTTTCCATGGACGCGTTGTGAATCCGGGGGATATGTGGGAGATATTTCGGCCTTAAAGGTGCCCTGCCGAGCGAGTGGGGTAAAGCTAGACTTACTGGCGAGTCGTCTTGTGGCTTTGAGGTATTTCGGCTATGATTGGTAGTAGACATTTTACAAAACTGTGGAAAGATTTCACGCAAACGACCCTGTGCTATTTCTATAATTATATGCATTTAGTGACGAGGTGATATTTCGGCACTTTATTTTAACAAGAAATTTGACGTGACATTTCTTTTTTTGTGGCTAATCCTACCCATTTGAAACGCGTGGCGGCAGCAAACATCGCTTCTTTTCCACTGCTTACGTCATATTTGAATTAATGCTTGTGCGCATGCTCATTATGACGTATAGCAATTGTGTTTGCTGCCATCACGTGTCCCAAAAGTCTACTGTCCATGTACACTGGGAACGTAATGCTAGTCCTAAGGGGTCCTAAATAAAAGAAAGAAAAGCGACACTCACTAAATGCTCGTGTATACTGTAAGTGAATGTTGTTTTGGTGGTTGCAAATTAGCGAGTCCAATAACACAAAACGACAACGGACAAAATTTCAATTGCTAAAAACTGTAAATCACGACTTCTTTTATTGCATGGTGATGACTTTACGACACCCAAGGCGAACGCTGGTGGCGCCCCTCAAAACCTCAAAATTGTTTTGAGAGTATTATTTTCGGCCCAAAAGTACAACGCACGTGATTGGCTGCGCCGGAGGATATTGTCAAGATACCAGCCAATCAAGACGTGGAATAGGTGCCGATTGATCCTGATTGCAATGGGAATATAATGCCGTTTTATTCCCAGAACAACATCTGAAATTTAATGGCTTTTCAGTCAACAGTCGTCACCTGTTTGACTTTGTGGCCACTGCAGGCTATAGATTGGTGTTCTGTATTTTGTAGTTTGTCGGAGTTTCATCCCTGTACCCACTTTAGCTAAATTTGTAGCAAGTTTTATTTGCATTCAAATTGAAATAATGGAACCCCGAATGTACAGAAGTAGAACATTTGCAATAAAGTAAATTGACCGATTACATGCATTATGTAATTGGTTTATAAAAAAGTTTTTTAATTTTTTAATTTTAATGTTCTTGTTTATTTATAACAGTTTGAATTGTCATGTGAAACCAGGATGCATGGTGTGTTGTCACTAAGTTCAAGAAAAGTGGAATTTACAAGTGATACTGAACATGTACCACAGTTGACAATGCGCGACGTCATCATGACGTCATCAGAAGTGTAAACTGTATTGGAAATTTACAGTGTTAAAGGTAGAACACATGATTGGTACCGTACTCTTGAAAATCAGAAATGTTCACAGATTTACACATAACTTACACAATATTTCATTTGAAATGGTTTTGTCTGAAGTGCTATAGTAAAACAATTAACTTCGCCCAAATACCACTTCGCCTAAAAACCACTTCGTGTGCAGGCCGTGGTTCAAGTGGTTTGGGGCGAAGTGGTTTGGGGCGAAGTGTTAACGACACAGTTTTTGACTGTTTTCTCAGACGAAGTACGGAGCTGACTTTTACTCAGGTTGGTTTTAATCATGCATATCTTTAATCACACAGGGGGTGACACTATTTGTAACGGTTTATCAATAATGTGTTGTTCATCTGATGCGGCCGTTTATTATATAAAACACTTTGATGTGTCTTTCAACAAACACCACCACGCTGGTGAAAAACACGGGGCACAGTGTCAAAACAACACAGTGAACCCGGCATCGACACACGCGGCTGGGTTCGCCTCGACCCGGCCGTGCCACCGTGCAGTAGTAGAATGTCCGCAGGTCCTTCCCGCAGGGGGTACACGAATTTTGATTAAACTTTCTTCACTTGATACGAACACGGGCAGTAGGGGGTTTGCATGCTGCGCAGACACGCTATGTTATATGTTGTACGCCATGCCTCACGGAAACCTGCGGGAAATAATATAATAGTGCTGCAGTGTACCATGGAGGAAAGAAAACACCAAGCCGATTAAACATGAATGTTGAATTTTGGTCGTTATATTGTAAACCTCATTTGAATTATTTGCTTTAAAATACATGTACTTATACGGAAAAAAAACAAAAACCTGGCTGGCCCATCGACCCGCTTCCGTATTTTTTTCTATGAAATGCTCACAAACTAAACTATGATGCCCCTGAGCAGAGCAATTATATATTTGTCGCCGTTGAGGGCGCCATTAGCCCTGAACGGACAGTGCACTGAGTAAGAAAGTAATGTACTATAATGTGCATGTGTTTAGTTCTGATCCTGGACTTCATAGATTTAAATAACTTAGTGGACACTTCTTGTGTGTCAAGGAACGCTTTTTTTATATATATACAAGACAAGCCACAGCCGCACACAAAGAATAACCTTATAAGGCACAATTTTCAAACATGGCGCCCACTCATCATGCCATGCATGCATAGAAGATGGTCTTTTATTACAATTCAGGTGGAGTTCTTCGAAGTTGTGGCTAAAATAATCTGTCCGAAGTGGTGTAGCCGGTACCAAGTACACTGCTTAAACAGTTCGAGGAATATCTGCATTTTATTTTATTTATTTGTCAGAAATATGATGTCATTTTTAATATAGACCGTGCAAGTTGACCTCGAGAGCGTGCGGGACTCCGCGAGACTCGTCGACTTCCGGGGACCTCTTAACACAGGCAGCGACCTTTTTTTCTTCGATACCATTTTCACACCAATTCAAAATTAGCAGTTTCTCCTACTGGGTGTCCACTGTAAACAATCTTAAAATCCCATTTATCACCTGAGCAAAAGGTTAATTGAGCAAAAGGTTAATTGAGCAAAAAGTTCATAACATTTTAAATCTGACCTTATAATTTCCGCCTCTGGGATAAACTGGTAACCCTACACGCCGTAGAAAAACCACATGGCCATGACAGCGCGTCGCTGGTAGTCCGCAAGTGGCGCTAATATTTTGGCGCCGTGTAGTTGGTGCGAACACGTTACAATATAGCCGTTTTCAAACGTTCTTGATTCGGCTTCAGACGGTCTTTGCGACTTTCGTCCTATACGATTTCCGTCCGTGTATACTTTATTTGTTTAATGAGATCTTTGGTGGTTTTATCTACTCTCAACAGAAGTGAACGTTCAAGTTGACGTTTAAACCAGATATTTGATTTAGCAACGCTAATATTTCTGAGATGCACCAAGCGAGCCAGTAAGGTCAAACATTTTTAATTGTTTGTGACAAACTCGGACAACATTTGTTTTCATTTTATTTATTGAATCGATAGATGTTAAGGTGTCTTTTCCATTTAGGCCTAGGCCTATTGGCGTTTGGGCGTTTACAAACGCGGTGTGGTAAAGTGATAATTTAAAGAAGATCGTCACAACGTTAATCCCATTGCCATTCCCTGACTGGTCCCCGGAAGTGTGACTCGCTGCGAGACTATCCAATAGCCGCCATTTCGTGGGGCACCTTTTGTTACTTAAACAATGGCGGCTAGTGGATACGGTCTATTCTAATATTAAGCGAATAGCCAAAGGATTGCATCCACAACAACTCGATTTGCTCCCCCCAAAAAGTGTTTGTCGCCACCTGAAATTGCGTCCCTTTCATCATTTGCTGAACAGATGAATATAATAGAGTACAGAAGCGATGACGTCACAAAAAACTTTTTTTACATTTCAGCGTTTTGGATACCATGTATCGGTGGAACATGATGAAAAACATCCACAGCCCAAATTTGGTGGGAATCGGTTCAGTGGGGCCCGAGATATGGCCGCATGAATACATAATTGCCCCATTGAAATCAGTGTAAATTGGCCTGGTTCCAAAAGTTACGATCCAGGCCAATTTACACTGATTTCAATGGGGATAATTAGGTATTCATGCGGCCATATCTCGGGCCACCATGAACCAATTCATGTCAAATTTGATGTGTGAGGGTTTTTCATCATGTTCTACCGAAATATGGTAATGAAAATGCTGAAATGCAAAAAAGAAAATTTGATGACGTCACACTTCGGCTGTCTATTATACCGATTTAGAATATCTCGACTGAATAGTTTCTTGGCAAAGGAGTTAATCCTTCTTCTCGAAGTGTTGCATTCACATGTCGTATGTAGTCATCAATCAGCGACCGAACGTCAGCGGGAAAAGGGTTAAAGGTCAAATACGCGCGCGTCTTCCTGCCGTGGTTGCCAAGGTCAACGCCTGTCGCCCGGGAAGACGGGTGCTCCTGGACTGCGCATAGTATACGTTCCCTCTGCACGGGGACGTTCAGGAACCGCACTATCTTTATTAGTTCTTTGTGGGTGTTTTCTCGTAGATTCTCGTAGTGCGTCACGTGAATTCGTCGTGACTTGGTGATCCATTGTACCACCATGTTGCGCCAATTTCTGGCTTGATTCAGGGAAAATCGGCTCCATTCTGTGCGAAGAAACGCAACGTAACATAAGGAAGCAAACATTGTTTAAATTACCCCCTAGCCTATAGCCTAACTTAAATAATCCAAGAACGTAATCATGCTCCAATTTCACAATTATGGCTTTAACTTGTTAGCATACAACGTGTATTCAACATTTCCAAGTGATGTGACGTCAGAGTTATAGTCAGTGCACTCAACATTGCCGTGCAAAACACGCTTCCGAGACGACAGGTCGCCAAACTATCGACGTCATTGGCATGTTCTTGCAACTTAAGTCAAGCAACCTGACATCTCCCAGCATGCAGCGCGCAGCTGGGTTTGGTTGTCTGACAATTTGAGCATACACCGACGATAACATTTTAACTCCGACCTCGGCAGCCACCAAAGGATCTTGATTTTCCAATTATTTTTATACAAGTTACATGAGACAAATTAAAGCCAACATGTTTAAAAAAATAGCTGATGTACCGTACCTGGAGAAGCAAAATATTTTACGGTCTGTTGGACAGACTTGTGGCGCTCCATCTGTTGACGAAAGATCTCTGCCACGAGGGCGCTATATGGGTTCCGTATAAGAAGAACAGCGCCCTCAAACGACGTGACGTGAGAGGTAGTGATGAGGTGCGTCTTAACGCAAACAGTTTGCTTGGTTCGGTAGTCGATGTTACCTCCGGGAAAAGCTAAATTTGAAAATGGAAAAAGGTAATTTTTAGACGAATTTGAAATCATCTTTCTAGTCGAGGCTATCGGTGCTCAGCCAGTAGCCAATGCATGGCATCGGGCATTATTTTCTCCCCTTTCTCCGTGGCCCTGGTTCGAATCCCGTCCGCGTCAGTACATGTGGATTGGGTTTCTAGTCCCTGCTTGATTCTGTGGGTTCCCTTGCATGTACATGCGATAGGGGTTTTCCTCACACCTCTACAACTGAGCATTTCTTCATTGTTTCTCTTCACGGGTTAACTCCCACAGTAACAGAATGAATAAATTATAATACATGTAATGACAGTTTTGGCAACGAAGGCCCGATTTCCTGGATGTCAGCTTCCTCCTATACACACTGTCTTTTGTGGTGGCCTCAATTTAAAATGTTATGCCGTTTTGAGATTACCCACAATCCACCTTACTCTTGTTAGAGATGGCCATTAGCTTCTCGTGTTCCCAGTAGACGCTACCGGTCCGGAGCCCTGTCCCCTGCTCGATCAGCTGACGTGTCCACGTGTTACCAGACCGAGGGTAACTGGCTAAAGCAATCAGTGGCATGCTGCCCACTGGTTTCAACTCGACTTGGAAACATCTGGAATCTTCGAAAAAAATAATATTCATAACTACTGCACACTTAACGACCTGTGCCGCCCAATGCACGACAAAGAAATTGCCGCGACAAATAAAAGCTTCCTTATTGGATCATCGGCATGCTTGGTTTCAACAGAGGGCGCTTTACATGTAAACAAATGCACGTGGTTTATAGACGCGATTTCATTGGTCAAAAAAGTTAAACATGGCGACGCGAACTGGACCATCGCAGCAGCACGTAGTTGGCCAATGAGGCAGGCCAATGGAGCTGAAATAATTATACAAAATGGCGAACGCTATCTATAGTGCGGCAAGCGTGCTGAGAGCGTGCTTCCAGCGACTTACGTTAAATCAAAATAGGTCATTATAAAGTGTTTATGGTCTACAGGCTGGGAAAAGTTGTACTTTTGGCAGTAATTGACACATATAAATACAGAACATTTACCGGGAACTGAGGTTCGGTACAGAGACATGTATTCCACGCCCCCACAATGGTATTTGGTCTCTCCATGGCACGGCATGTCGCATAGGGCGCTGTCCACATAGTTCAACAAGGCGGATTGTCCTTTGACATCGCTGCAGAAACACTCTTTACCACGGCTGAGGGCGGCGTAGGTGAGACCCTGCGGAAGACATGCAATATACAGTGCACGGGCGGCCATGACGGGAGGCAGTCACGTTTGGGGCGTTCGAGATGCTTACACCGTGTAACACGGGGTTTACACCAGGGGAAGCCTCCAGAAGATGCAAAACAAACGACACGAGGTTTCGCATTGAATTATGGGAACACAGTTTACAGGTTGTTATAGGCGGGGCTTTCATAAACACCGACATCATTTGACTCACGAGACACGAGAAAAAAATTAACCCGGCGCCCTGCGAAATTTGTTTTCCAAATGGTACCGTAACAAACTTGGTCAATGCCCACAGAAATCTACTGCATGATTAAGCAAAATGTATTTACAGCCCTATTCCCTCCTATTTTGTGTCATAAATCACGTCGCGATTCCAAACTGTCCGCCATGTTTTACTACTCGCGGTTACTAGGTGACGTCATTACACCAAGCCTTACACCACAGACCCTGCCGCGAGCTTGGGCAGTGGTGGCTGCCACCGGGGCAGACTCGTGTGATGGCTAAAAAAACGCTCCGGTGTAAGTTGGTGTTACACGGTGTAAGCATCTTAAAGTCGAACGACCGTGCGTCATTCGCAAGTAGGCACTTTGTGTATCTATTATCACATGATTTAAATGTGAAAACTTGCCCCTGTCATGGCCGAATGTGCAAGGGTCTAGTACTTTAAAATGTTTCTCTCCTCTCGGCGCCACAAATTACTTAATAATACACATGTATAAATGATGCCGGTTAAAACAAGTCGTCATGCACGTCCAAGACGCAAACCTGGGACACCAGAAGTGAAAAGCAGGGTAAGAACCACCACACCAACCCGACCGCCCAGAGGTTGCACCGGCAGGGCTGAGGCTATAAGCCAGGCACTCCGTGCTTTCCCATCACAGCCCGTGTACGAACCCGTCATGGTTATGGAAGGAATGTACCCAATTGATGTACATCGTGTACGTGCAGGTGCAATCACATCCACATTCGGGCCCTTGCAGCTGTGAACTGTGCGATCCGCATTCGGGTCATGCATGGATCGCTGCCTGGCTTTAGTTATAGCCTCTCCCGCACTGGCAGACTGGGGTGGCTATGTATAGGCCCTGCTTACAATTGGATTTAGACAAGTGAACATATATCCATAGCCTATATCCTATAGCACCTGGTACTAGACAGACAAGCCAAAATGTTTGACTAGCCTTTGGCACATCCCGTATCCCGCATCCTTATATTTGCACTCAATCTATAGAGGGTAAGTTTTCATATTTAAATGTGACAATCCACAGATCGAGTGCCTACCCGTATATGACGCACCGTGACAATGTGGCTGCACCCCTGCCATGGCCGCCTGTGCAAAGGGTCTATATAGAGTTCCACCTCTGCATGAACAAACATAAATACGTACCCGAGAGATGCAGTTCCTAAGACAGCGAGTGATGGTCATGTTAGCCGATTTCGCCACCAGAATATCCGTTATGACCTCTGACATCGACGCGCTGTCCTTCGGCCTCGGCACGCAAGCGCGGTACACACCCGGACTGTCGATATCTGACCACGTCATCCATGTTTGATTTAGAGCTGCAAAAAGGAAAGAAAAGTCTCGAGTGCGTCTCCGTGACTAGACCATGTAGCAGGTTGGTACTTGGGGAAAATGGATGCACAAACGGTACCAGCGTCACATTGCGGGGGAGAGGGACGGGGAGGAGGAGGGGGAGGAGGAGGGAGAGGAGAGGCAAGATGGTTGAGAGGGGGAGTGGACGTGGGAGGACAAATGAAATTTAGGCCTACATTTCGTTACACTTGAACCACTGCGTACTGACATGTTCAAAAGGATGGATGACAGGGAGAAAATTGTCGGGTCATAGAACGAACACCAACTGCATGGCTTGAAACTTCAAATATGTGTGCTTGGAGGAAAACTGCTGACTAAATGCATGTAGTTAGTATATTAGGGATACATGTACACGTAAGTTGAGACATTGGAAGCACATGACAGTGTTTGAGGAAAACAATAACAGTAGGCCGCTGAGCACCGGGGAAACAATTGATAGGTGCATTAGTCAGTTTCTTCCTCCATGGTCAGAATCAGCATTTTATAATAATCTAATACACTGTAGTTATGCCTTATATTGGTAAAACGTGAGGTCTATGCATGGTGGAAATCAACTTGTGTATGGGTTTACGGTAGCACCATGTGAATCTCTTTTGTATATGTGGTTCTGAAAAGAACCGGCGAGTGTGAACTCAACGTTTCGAACAGTGTGCTCTGTTCGTCTTCAGGAGTAATGCCGGACTCGTGATGATGCAGGGTTAGAAGTACTGGTTGAGGGCATTATGTGTACAATGTGTGTACTGAGTTCACAGTCACCGGTTCTTTTCATAACCACACACAAGAGAGATTCACATGGTGCTACCGTAAACCCATACACAGGCCTTATATTGTTTGCAAATCCGTTCGACTAGAGGTCCATCATATATGCATTTGATCATTAGCCTAATTCAAAGTTCAGGCGTCCTGAAACAAAGTGCACTGCCCGTGCACGGAAACATACACATGTACACGCACCTGATACAAACTGTGGCTGCTGGTCCGAAATATGCCTGTCAGCCGCCGGGTGAGTAGAAATTCGATTTAAATGTTGCACTGGTTGAAACACCATCACATTGTCAATCTTCAGATGATCTTCCTCGTCCCTGATTTTACGTAACTGTCTTGCGAACAGATACCCGAGGACACACAGTACGAGGAGGAAAAGGGCTTTCCCTGTGTAGGACCGTGAACGGCGAGCCATTCTTTCCGGTCAGTCAGTTTGGCATCAGATGGGTACACGACACGGCCCGATACGATCCATTTTGGTTTACGTGCATGTTCATCTAATATAATTATCAAAAGATCAGTTGTCTCGCGCTGGTCTAAAGTCCAACTTCCAAGTTCGTTAATATTTGTTCGAGGCTTGAAAAGTTGAAATGACAAAGAGCCGAAGTGACACGATCAACAGTTATGCGGGCGGTATACGTAGCCCATCCTGAGATCTCAGGGAATTTCCACTCTGCAAAGCGACGTGACAATACCCTGAGGAAATACACGCAAATCTGTGGAGCGAGCCGGCTGTTGTCTTGAGCCAACTCACGCCCGAGTCATTTTGATGTAATTTAATCAATTCGGTCATGTTATGCCGAAAAGAAACCATTTCTATACTTTCCAGAAATTGTATTGGGTTCCGTTCCTTATGACTGTCCCATTCCTACCAAACTTTCAAACGGCGAACCTTATTTACTCCGCAGTTTTTCAAATTAATAACAGGGATGCATGCTGACAAATGTAATGGAACGGATTCCCCAAAATGCTTTAAATAGCAGCCAATCGCCGACGCGGACAACGGCCAGCATTACCGAGTACATGATGTATCACATGCGTGCACGGTGTTTACAATCTGCGCGCGTGACATTTGAATGCACTGCAAGCGTCCTGATTGGTCCAGCAGAGGCGACAGGATTTCTGTCGCTAGTCCCACCGCCAAATGGGGCCTTTTTCAACAGGGCCACTGTACGCAGGAGTTGGGGAGTGCGTTAAAGGGGCACTGTTGTAAGAGGATGTACGTAGCCACGTAGGTTGATCAAGTTTGTGAGAGCCGGACGGAGATGCGGTTCTTGGTTTTTGTTTTAACCATGCACTATTTTGTGTCAAGTGATGGAAAACAAGGCATTTAAATGGCGCTGACGATGGTGCAGTTCCGTTTCCTGTTGCTGCGTTTCATGTTGGGGCAAAAACAAAATGAAATATCTGCGTACACATAGGCATACTGCGAATACAGGTCAACTCGTACGCGAGCCAACTCGTACACGTGCCAACTCGTACGCAAGTTGGTCAAGTCGTACACGCGCCAACTCGTACACGCACCAACTCGTACGCGCGCCAACTCGTACGCGCGCCAACTCGTACGCGCGCCAACTCGTACTCATCGTTATTTTAACGGAATCATTTTAACGGGATATCATTTTAACGGGAGTTGGCACGCGTACGAGTTGGTCGGCGTACGAGTTGGTCGGCGTACGAGTTGGTCGGCGTACGAGTTGGCACGCGTACAAGTTGGTTGCGTACGAGTTGGCACGCGTACGAGTTGACCAGCTTCGGTTTAAGATGCCGCGCCATTGCATTACGTCATCACACGCCGTTTCATATGTATCGTTATCGCACAAAAGAAAGCACCGAGATCCTCGTTTTTGATAGCAATTTGAAATTTCTCGATACGTGGAGTACCACGGCCTTGTTTAACCATATCATACACTATACGGACAGAGTGGCGTACCCTACCTCAGCGGCTCTTACGGAGGCGATCTCTCACTTAGAGTGAAATTATTGCTTGTTTTTGTTTTAAGAAAAGAAGACGACTTATCATGCACATTGAATGAGACGTCTCACAATTTATAGACCAGGAGGCCATGACAGTCACCGGGTGCCATACACGATCGAGTAGGCACATCGTATCTCTAATGCCAAATGTTCACAGATTTACACATAACTTACACTTATATAAACATGATGACGGTAGAAAACTTCCCCTGAAATGGTTTTGTCTGAAGTGCTATAGTAAAACAATTAACTTCGCCCAAATACCACTTCGCCTAAAAAAAACTTCGTGTGCAGGCCGTGGTTCAAGTGGTTCGGGTGCGAAGTGGTTTGGGGGCGAAGTGGTAACGACACATTTTTGACTGTTTTCTCAGAAGTTAGATAGACGAAGTACGGAGCTGACTTTTACTCAAGTTGGTTTTAATCATGCATATCTTTAATCACACAGGGGGTGAAACTATTTGTAACGGTTTACCAATAATGTATTGTTGTTCATCTGATGCGGCCGTTTATTATATAAAACACTTTGATGTGTCTTTCAACAAACACCACCACGCTGGTGAAAAACACAGGGCACAGTGTCAAAACAACACAGTGAACCCGGCATCGACACACGCGGCTGGGTTCGCCTCGACCCGGCCGTGCCACCGTGCATTAGTAGAATGTCCGCAGGTCCTTCCCGCAGGGGGTACACGAATTATGATTAAACTTTCTTCACTTGATACGCACACGGGCAGTAGGGGGTTTGCATGCTGCGCAGACACGCTATGCTATATGTTGTACGCCATGCCTCACGGAAACATGCGGGAAATAATAAAAGTGCTGCAGTGTACCCATCCTCTTGCAACAGTGCCCCTTTAACGCACTCCCTAACTACTGCGTACAGTGGCCCTGTTGAAAAAGGCCCCATTTGGCGGTGGGACAAGCGACAGAAATCTTGTCGCCTCTGCTGGACCAATCAGGACGCTTGCAGTGCATTGTAGCACGATTGCAGGCATTCAAATGTAACGCGCGCAGATTGTAAACACCGTGCATGCATGTGATACATGTACTCGGTAATGCTGGCCGTCGGCGATTGGCTGCTATTTAAAGCATACTGGGGAATCCGTTCCATTACATTCGTCAGCATGCATCCCTGTTATTAATGTGAACAACTGCGGAGTAAATAAGGTTCGTCGTTTGAAAATTTGGTAGGAATGGGACAGTCATAAGGAACGGAACTCAATACAATTTCTTTTCGGCATAACATGACCGAATTGATTAAATTACATCAAAATGACTCGGGCGTGAGTTGGCTCAAGACAACAGCCGGCTCGCTCCACAGATTTGCGTGTATTTCCTCAGGGTATTGTTACATCGCTTCGCATAGTAGAAATTCCCTGAGATCTCAGGATGCAGTGTACCGTGGAGGAAAGAAAACACCAAGCCGATTAGACATGAATGTTGAATTTTGGTCGTTATATTGTAAACCTCATTTGAATTATTTGCTTTAAAATGCATGTACTTATACGGGGAAAAAACCTGGTTGGCCCATCGACACGCTTCCGTATTTTGTTTCTATGAAAGGCTCACAAACTAAACTATGATGCCCCCTTATACTGGCCAATATTTAATAACTTTCAGATATGAGCAGATCAATTATTTGTCGCCGTTGAGGGCGCCATTAGCCCTGAACGGACAGTGCAGTGAGTAAGAAAGTAATGTACTATAATGTGCATGTGTTTAGTTCTGATCCTGGATTTCATAGATTTGAATAACTTAGTGGACACTTCTTGTGTGTCAAGGAACGCTTTTTTTTATATACAAGACAAGCCACGGCCGCACACAAAGAATACCCTTATAAGGCACCATTTTCAAATATGGCGCCCACTCATGCAGCCCATGCATGCATAGGAGATGGTCTTTTGTTACAATTCAGGTGGTAGGAGTTCTTCGAAATTGCGGCTAAAATAATCTGTTCGAAGTGGTGTAGCTGGTACCACTTGTACGTTGTATGTTTTCCAGCCGCAGCCAAGTAGGCCTACACTGCTCAACGGTTCGAGGAATATCTGTATTTTTTTATTATTAATTTGTCAGAAATATAATGTCAATTTTAATATAGACCGTGTAAGTTGACCACGAGAGCGTGCGGGATTCCGCGAGACTCGTCGACTTCCGGGGACCTCGTAACACAGGCAGCGACCATTTTCACACCACGTCAAAATTAGCAGTTTCTCCTACAGGGTGTCCACTGTAAACAATCTTAAAATTCCATTTATCACCTGTGCAAAAGGTTAATTAAGCAAAAAGTACATAACATTTTAATCTGACCTTATAATTTCCGCCTCTGGGATAAACTGGTAACCCTACACGCCGTAGAAAAACCACATATAGCCATGACAGCGCGTCGCTGGTAGTCTGCAAGTGGCGCGAATATTTTGGCGCCGTTTGTTATACTTAAACCGTTCAACAATGGAAGCACAATATGTGAAACCATGCATGTCCTCAGGCTCAAGGAACAAAGAAACTGCCCCACGAAATGGCGGCTATTGGATACGGTCTATTCTAATATTAAGCAAATGGCCAAAGTATTGCATCCACAACAACTCGATTTGCTCCCCCAAAAAGTGTTTGTCGCCACCTGAAATTGCGTCCATTTCATCATTTGCTGAACAGATGAATAATTATACCGATTTAGAATATCTCGACTGAATAGTTTCTTGGCAAAGGAGTTAATCCTTCTTTTCGAAGTGTTGCATTCACATGTCGTATGTAGTCATCAATCAGCGACCGAACGTCAGAGGGAAAAGGGTTAAAGGTCAAATACGCGCGCGTCTTCCTGCCGTGGTTGCCAAGGTCAACACCGGTCGCCCGGGAAGACGGGTGCTCCTGGACTGCGCATAGTATACGCTCCCTCTGCACGGGGACGTTCAGGAACCGCACTATCTTTATTAGTTCTTTGTGGGTGTTTTCTCGTAGATTCTCGTAGTGCGTCACGTGAATTCGTCGTGACTTGGTGATCCATTGCACCACCATGTTGCACCAATTTCTGGCTTGAATCAGGGAAAATCGGCTCCATTCTGTGCGAAGAAACGCAACGTAACATAAGGAAACAAACATTGTTTAAATTACCTCCTATAGCCTAGCTTAAATAATCCAAGAACGTAATCATGCTCCATTTTCACAATTCTGGCTTTAACTTGTAGCATACAATGTGTATTCAACATTTCCAAGTGATGTGACGTCAGAGTTATAGTCGGTGCACTCAACATTGCCGTGCAAAACACGCTTCCGAGACGACAGGTCGCCAAACTATCGACGTCATGGGCATGTTCTTGCAAAGTCAAGCAACCTGACATCTCCCAGCATGCAGCGCGCAGCTGAGTTTGGTTGTCTGACCATTTGAGCATACACTGACGATAACATTTTTAAGGGGAGTTCACACTATCGCGGAAAAATCACACTGATCCATTGGTTTGTACACAAACTGGTTTGCCGCTTGTGCGCGGCCTATCGCGACGCGCAAAACGTTTTGAGCTGGGTCAAAGTTCAAATTTGTTGAACTTTGACCGCGGTGCGCTGACCTTTCCAAGCCAATGAGGTATCAGAGAAGCCACAAGCTACCAGAGTGGAATTTTTGTGATTTTTCCGCGATAGTGTGTATCCGCCTAACTCTGACCTCGGCAGCCCCCAAAGGATCTTGATTTTTCAATTATTTTTTATATAAGTTACATGCGACAAATTAAAGCCAAAATGTTAAACAAAAAAATAGCTGATGTACCGTACCTGGAGAAGCAAAATATTTCACGGTCTGTTGGACAGACTTGTGGCGCTCCATCATCTGTTGACGAAAGATCTCTGCCACGAGGGCGCTATATGGGTTCCGTATAAGAAGAACAGCGCCCTCAAACGACGTGACGTGAGAGGTAGTGATGAGGTGCGTCTTAACGCAAACAGTTTGCTTGGTTCGGTAGTCGATGTTACCTCCGGGAAAAGCTAAATTTGAAAATGGAAAAAGGTAATTTTTAGACGAATTTGAAATCATCTTTCTGGTCGAGGCTATCGGTGCTCAGCCAGTAGCCAATGCATGGCATCGGGCATTATTTTCTCCCCTTTCTCCGTGGCCCTGGTTCGAATCCCGTCCGCGTCAGTACATGTGGATTGGGTTTCTAGTCCCTGCTTGATTCTGTGGGTTCCCTTGCATGTACATGCGATAGGGGTTTTCCTCACACCTCTACAACTGAGCATTTCTTCATTGTTTCTCTTCACGGGTTAACTCCCACAGTAACAGAATGAATAAATTATAATACATGTAATGACAGTTTTGGCAACGAAGGCCCGATTTCCTGGATGTCAGCTTCCTCCTATACACACTGTCTTTTGTGGTGGCCTCAATTTAAAATGTTATGCCGTTTTGAGATTACCCACAATCCACCTTACTCTTGTTAGAGATGGCCATTAGCTTCTCGTGTTCCCAGTAGACGCTACCGGTCCGGAGCCCTGTCCCCTGTCGATCAGCTGACGTGTCCACGTGTTACCAGAGCGAGGGTAACTGGCTAAAGCAATCAGTGGCATGCTGCCCACTGGTTTCAACTCGACTTGGAAACATCTGGAATCTTCGAAAAAAATAATATTCATAATTAGCAAGAAAAACAAAACTACTGCACACTTAACGACCTGTGCCGCCCAATGCACGACAAAGAAATTGCCGCGACAAATAAAAGCTTCCTTATTGGATCATCGGCATGCTTGGTTTCAACAGAGGGCGCTTTACATGTAAACAAATGACACGTGGTTTATAGACGCGATTTCATTGGTCAAAAAAGTTAAACATGGCGACGCGAACTGGACCATCGCAGCAGCACGTAGCTGGCCAATGAGGATGGCCAATGAGGCAGGCCAATGGAGCTGAAATAATTATACAAAATGGCGAACGCTATCTAGTGCGGCAAGCGTGCTGCGAGCGTGCTTCCAGCGACTTACGTTAAATCAAAATAGGTCAATTAAAGTGTTTATGGTCTACAGGCTTGGAGGTACAGAAAGTTGTACTTTTGGCAGTAATTGACACATAAATACAGAATATTTACCGGGAACTGAGGTTCGGTACAGAGACATGTATTCCACGCCCCCACAATGGTATTTGGTCTCTCCATGGCACGGCATGTCGCATAGGGCGCTGTCCACATAGTTCAACAAGGCGGATTGTCCTTTGACATCGCTGCAGAAACACTCTTTACCACGGCTGAGGGCGGCGTAGGTGAGACCCTGCGGAAGACATGCAATATACAGTGCACGGGCGGCCATGACGGGAGGCAGTCACGTTTGGGGCGTTCAAGATGCTTACACCGTGTAACACGGGGTTTACACCAGGGGAAGCCTCCAGAAGATGCAAAACAAACGACACGGGTTTCGCATTGAATTATGGAAACACAGTTTACAGGTTGTTATAGGCGGGGCTTTCATAAACACCGACATCATTTGACTCACGAGACACGAGGAAAAATTAACCCGGCGCCCTGCGAAATTTGTTTTCCAAATGGTACCGTAACAAACTTGGTCAATGCCCACAGAAATCTACTGCATGATTAAGCAAAATGTATTTACAGCCCTATTCCCTCCTATTTTGTGTCATAAATCACTCGTCGCGATTCCAAACTGTCCGCCATGTTTTACTGCTCGCGGTTACTAGGTGACGTCATTACACCAAGCCTTACACCACAGACCCTGCCGCGAGCTCGGGCAGTGGTGGCTGCCACCGGGGCAGACTCGTGTGATGGCTAAAAAAACGCTCCGGTGTAAGTTGGTGTTACACGGTGTAAGCATCTTGAAGTCGAACGACCGTGCGTCATTCGCAGGTAGGCACTTTGTGTATCTATTATCACATGATTTAAATGTGAAAACTTGCCCCTGTCATGGCCGAATGTGCAAGGGTCACAAATTACTTAATAATACACATGTATAAATGATGCCGGTGAAAACAAGTCGTCATGCACGTTCAAGACGCAAACCTGGGACACCAGAAGTGAAAAGCAGGGTAAGAACCACCACACCAACCCGACCGCCCAGAGGTTGCACTGGCAGACTGGGGTGGCTATATATAGGCCCTGCTTACAATTGGCTTTAGACAAGTGAACAGATAGCCATAGCCTATACATGTCCTATAGCACCTGGTACTAGACAGACAAGCCAAAATGTTTGACTAGCCTTTGGCGCATCCCGCATCCCGCATCCTTATATTTGCACTCAATCTATAGAGGGGAAGTTTTCATATTTAAATGTGACAAACCCGTATATGACGCACCGTGACAATGTGGCTGCACCCCTGCCATGGCCGCCTGTGCAAAGGGTCTATATAGAGTTCCACCTCTGCATGGACAAATATAAATACGTACCCAAGAGATGCAGTTCCTAAGACAGCGAGTGATGGTCATGTTAGCCAGAATATCCGTTATGACCTCTGACATCGACGCGGTGTCCTTCGGCCTCGGCACGCAAGCGCGGTACACACCCGGACTGTCGATATCTGACCACGTCATCCATGTTTGATTTAGAGCTGCAAAAGGGAAAGAAAAGTCTCGAGTGCGTCTCCGTGACTAGACCATGTAGCAGGTTGGTACTGGGGGAAATGGATGCCAGACGGTACCAGCGGGGGAGGGACGGGGAGGAACAGGGGTTATTAGGGAAGCGGCAAACGAGAGGCAAGATGGTTGAGAGAAGAAGTGGGCGTGGGCGGACAAATTAAATTTAGGCCTACATTTCGTTACACTTCAACCACTGTGTGTATTGACATGTTCAAAAGGATGGATGACGGGGAGAAAATTGTCGGGTCATAGAACGAACACCAACGGGCTTGAAACTTCAAATATGTGTGCTTGGAGGAAAACTGCTGACTAAATGCATGTATAGTATATTGGGGATACATGTACACGTACATGTAGGTTGAGACATTGGAAGCACATAATAGTAAATAATAGTAGGCCGCTGAGCATCGGGGAAACAATTGATAGGTGCATTAGTCAGTTTCTTCCTCCATGGTCAGAATCAGCATTTTATAATAATTTAATAGTTATGCCTTATATTGGTAAAACATAGAGGTCTATGCATGGTGGAAATCAACATGTGTATGGGTTTACGGTAGCACCATGTGAATCTCTTCATATATATGTGTGGTTCTGAAAAGAACCGGTGAGTGTGAACTCAACGTTCCGAACAGTGTGCTCTGTTCGTCTTCAGGAGTAATGCCGGACTCGTGATGATGCAGGGTTAGAAGTACTGGTTGAGGGCATTATGTGTACAATGTGTGTACTGAGTTCACAGTCACCGGTTCTTTTCATAACCACACACAAAAGAGATTCACATGGTGCTGCTGTAAACCCATACACAGGCCTTAGATTGTTTGCAAATCCGTTCGACTTAGGGGTCCATCAAATACATGCATTTGATCATTAATTCAAAGTTCGGGCGTCCTGAACTTGTGCACTGCTATGCCCGTGAAACATACACATATGTACACGCACCTGATACAAACTGTGGCGGCTGGTCCGAAACATGCCTGTCAGCCGCCGGGCGAGTAGAAATTCGATTTAAATGTTGCACTCGTTGAATCTTCAGATGATCTTCCTCCCTGATTTTACGTAACTGTCTTGCGAACAGATACCCGAGGACACACAGTACGAGTAGGAAAAAGGCTTTCCCTGTGTAGGACCGCGAACGGCGAGCCATTCTTTCCGGTCAGTCAGTTTGGCATCAGAGTACACGACACGGCCCGATACGATCCATTTTGGTTTACGTGCATGTTCATCTAATATCATTATCAAAAGATCAGCTGTCTCGCGCTGGTCTAAAGTCCAACTTCCAAGTTCGTTAATATTTGTTCGAGGCTTGAAAATTTGAAATGACAAAGAGCCGAAGTGACACGATCAACAGTTATGCGGGCGGTATACGTAGCCCATCCTGAGATCTCAGGGAATTTCCACTCTGCAAAGCGACGTGACAATACCCTGAGGAAATACACGCAAATCTGTGGAGCGAGCCGGCTGTTGTCTTGAGCCAACTCACGCCCGAGTCATTTTGATGTAATTTAATCAATTCGGTCATGTTATGCCGAAAAGAAACAATTTCTATACTTTCCAGTAATTGTATTGGGTTCCGTTCCTTATGACTGTCCCATTCCTACCAAACTTTCAAACGGCGAACCTTATTTACTCCGCAGTTTTTCAAATTAATAACAGGGATGCATGCTGACAAATGTAATGGAACGGATTCCCCAAAATGCCTTAAATAGCAGCCAATCGCCGACGCGGACAACGGCCAGCATTACCGAGTACATGATGTATCACATGCGTGCACGGTGTTTACAATCTGCGCGCGTGGCATTTGAATGCACTGCAAGCGTCCTGATTGGTCCAGCAGAGGCGACAGGATTTCTGTCGCTAGTCCCACCGCCAAATGGGGCCTTTTTCAACAGGGCCACTGTACGCAGGAGTTGGGGAGTGCGTTAAAGGGGCACTGTTGTAAGGGGATGTACGTAGCCACGTAGGTTGATCAAGTTTGTGAGAGCCGGACGGAGATGCGGTTCTTGGTTTTTGTTTTAACCATGCACTATTTTGTGTCAAGTGATGGAAAACAAGGCATTTAAATGGCGCTGACGATGGTGCAGTTCCGTTTCCTGTTGCTGCGTTTCATGTTGGGGCAAAAACAAAATGAAATATCTGCGTACACATAGGCATACTGCGAATACAGGTCAACTCGTACGCGAGCCAACTCGTACACGTGCCAACTCGTACGCAAGTTGGTCAAGTCGTACACGCGCCAACTCGTACGCGCGCCAACTCGTACGCGCGCCAACTCGTACTCATCGTTATTTTAACGGAATCATTTTAACGGGATATCATTTTAACGGGAGTTGGCACGCGTACGAGTTGGTCGGCGTACGAGTTGGTCGGCGTACGAGTTGGCACGCGTACAAGTTGGTTGCGTACGAGTTGGCACGCGTACGAGTTGACCAGCTTCGGTTTAAGATGCCGCGCCATTGCATTACGTCATCACACGCCGTTTCATATGTATCGTTATCGCACAAAAGAAAGCACCGAGATCCTCGTTTTTGATAGCAATTTGAAATTTCTCGATACGTGGAGTACCACGGCCTTGTTTAACAATATCATACACTACGGACAGAGTGGCGTACCCTACCTCAGCGGCTCTTACGGAGGCGATCTCTCACTTAGAGTGAAATTATTGCTTGTTTTTGTTTTAAGAAAAGAAGACGACTTATCATGCACATTGAATGAGACGTCTCATAATTTATAGACCAGGAGGCCATGACAGTCACCGGGTGCCATACACGATCGAGTAGGCACATCGTATCTCTAATGCCAAATGTTCACAGATTTACACATAACTTACACTTATATAAACATGATGACGGTAGAAAACTCCCCCTGAAATGGTTTTGTCTGAAGTGCTATAGTAAAACAATTAACTTCGCCCAAATACCACTTCGCCTAAAAAAAACTTCGTGTGCAGGCCGTGGTTCAAGTGGTTCGGGTGCGAAGTGGTTTGGGGGCGAAGTGGTAACGACACATTTTTGACTGTTTTCTCAGAAGTTAGATAGACGAAGTACGGAGCTGACTTTTACTCAAGTTGGTTTTAATCATGCATATCTTTAATCACACAGGGGGTGAAACTATTTGTAACGGTTTACCAATAATGTATTGTTGTTCATCTGATGCGGCCGTTTATTATATAAAACACTTTGATGTGTCTTTCAACAAACACCACCACGCTGGTGAAAAACACAGGGCACAGTGTCAAAACAACACAGTGAACCCGGCATCGACACACGCGGCTGGGTTCGCCTCGACCCGGCCGTGCCACCGTGCATTAGTAGAATGTCCGCAGGTCCTTCCCGCAGGGGGTACACGAATTATGATTAAACTTTCTTCACTTGATACGCACACGGGCAGTAGGGGGTTTGCATGCTGCGCAGACACGCTATGCTATATGTTGTACGCCATGCCTCACGGAAACATGCGGGAAATAATAAAAGTGCTGCAGTGTACCCATCCTCTTGCAACAGTGCCCCTTTAACGCACTCCCTAACTACTGCGTACAGTGGCCCTGTTGAAAAAGGCCCCATTTGGCGGTGGGACAAGCGACAGAAATCTTGTCGCCTCTGCTGGACCAATCAGGACGCTTGCAGTGCATTGTAGCACGATTGCAGGCATTCAAATGTAACGCGCGCAGATTGTAAACACCGTGCATGCATGTGATACATGTACTCGGTAATGCTGGCCGTCGGCGATTGGCTGCTATTTAAAGCATACTGGGGAATCCGTTCCATTACATTCGTCAGCATGCATCCCTGTTATTAATGTGAACAACTGCGGAGTAAATAAGGTTCGTCGTTTGAAAATTTGGTAGGAATGGGACAGTCATAAGGAACGGAACTCAATACAATTTCTTTTCGGCATAACATGACCGAATTGATTAAATTACATCAAAATGACTCGGGCGTGAGTTGGCTCAAGACAACAGCCGGCTCGCTCCACAGATTTGCGTGTATTTCCTCAGGGTATTGTTACATCGCTTCGCATAGTAGAAATTCCCTGAGATCTCAGGATGCAGTGTACCGTGGAGGAAAGAAAACACCAAGCCGATTAGACATGAATGTTGAATTTTGGTCGTTATATTGTAAACCTCATTTGAATTATTTGCTTTAAAATGCATGTACTTATACGGGGAAAAAACCTGGTTGGCCCATCGACACGCTTCCGTATTTTGTTTCTATGAAAGGCTCACAAACTAAACTATGATGCCCCCTTATACTGGCCAATATTTAATAACTTTCAGATATGAGCAGATCAATTATTTGTCGCCGTTGAGGGCGCCATTAGCCCTGAACGGACAGTGCAGTGAGTAAGAAAGTAATGTACTATAATGTGCATGTGTTTAGTTCTGATCCTGGATTTCATAGATTTGAATAACTTAGTGGACACTTCTTGTGTGTCAAGGAACGCTTTTTTTTATATACAAGACAAGCCACGGCCGCACACAAAGAATACCCTTATAAGGCACCATTTTCAAATATGGCGCCCACTCATGCAGCCCATGCATGCATAGGAGATGGTCTTTTGTTACAATTCAGGTGGTAGGAGTTCTTCGAAATTGCGGCTAAAATAATCTGTTCGAAGTGGTGTAGCTGGTACCACTTGTACGTTGTATGTTTTCCAGCCGCAGCCAAGTAGGCCTACACTGCTCAACGGTTCGAGGAATATCTGTATTTTTTTATTATTAATTTGTCAGAAATATAATGTCAATTTTAATATAGACCGTGTAAGTTGACCACGAGAGCGTGCGGGATTCCGCGAGACTCGTCGACTTCCGGGGACCTCGTAACACAGGCAGCGACCATTTTCACACCACGTCAAAATTAGCAGTTTCTCCTACAGGGTGTCCACTGTAAACAATCTTAAAATTCCATTTATCACCTGTGCAAAAGGTTAATTAAGCAAAAAGTACATAACATTTTAATCTGACCTTATAATTTCCGCCTCTGGGATAAACTGGTAACCCTACACGCCGTAGAAAAACCACATATAGCCATGACAGCGCGTCGCTGGTAGTCTGCAAGTGGCGCGAATATTTTGGCGCCGTTTGTTATACTTAAACCGTTCAACAATGGAAGCACAATATGTGAAACCATGCATGTCCTCAGGCTCAAGGAACAAAGAAACTGCCCCACGAAATGGCGGCTATTGGATACGGGCTATTCTAATATTAAGCAAATGGCCAAAGTATTGCATCCACAACAACTCGATTTGCTCCCCCAAAAAGTGTTTGTCGCCACCTGAAATTGCGTCCATTTCATCATTTGCTGAACAGATGAATAATTATACCGATTTAGAATATCTCGACTGAATAGTTTCTTGGCAAAGGAGTTAATCCTTCTTCTCGAAGTGTTGCATTCACATGTCGTATGTAGTCATCAATCAGCGACCGAACGTCAGCGGGAAAAGGGTTAAAGGTCAAATACGCGCGCGTCTTCCTGCCGTGGTTGCCAAGGTCAACACCGGTCGCCCGGGAAGACGGGTGCTCCTGGACTGCGCATAGTATACGCTCCCTCTGCACGGGGACGTTCAGGAACCGCACTATCTTTATTAGTTCTTTGTGGGTGTTTTCTCGTAGATTCTCGTAGTGCGTCACGTGAATTCGTCGTGACTTGGTGATCCATTGCACCACCATGTTGCACCAATTTCTGGCTTGAATCAGGGAAAATCGGCTCCATTCTGTGCGAAGAAACGCAACGTAACATAAGGAAACAAACATTGTTTAAATTACCTCCTATAGCCTAGCTTAAATAATCCAAGAACGTAATCATGCTCCATTTTCACAATTCTGGCTTTAACTTGTAGCATACAATGTGTATTCAACATTTCCAAGTGATGTGACGTCAGAGTTATAGTCGGTGCACTCAACATTGCCGTGCAAAACACGCTTCCGAGACGACAGGTCGCCAAACTATCGACGTCATGGGCATGTTCTTGCAAAGTCAAGCAACCTGACATCTCCCAGCATGCAGCGCGCAGCTGAGTTTGGTTGTCTGACAATTTGAGCATACACTGACGATAACATTTTTAAGGGGAGTTCACACTATCGCGGAAAAATCACACTGATCCATTGGTTTGTACACAAACTGGTTTGCCGCTTGTGCGCGGCCTATCGCGACGCGCAAAACGTTTTGAGCTGGGTCAAAGTTCAAATTTGTTGAACTTTGACCGCGGTGCGCTGACCTTTCCAAGCCAATGAGGTATCAGAGAAGCCACAAGCTACCAGAGTGGAATTTTTGTGATTTTTCCGCGATAGTGTGTATCCGCCTAACTCTGACCTCGGCAGCCCCCAAAGGATCTTGATTTTTCAATTATTTTTTATATAAGTTACATGCGACAAATTAAAGCCAAAATGTTAAACAAAAAAATAGCTGATGTACCGTACCTGGAGAAGCAAAATATTTCACGGTCTGTTGGACAGACTTGTGGCGCTCCATCATCTGTTGACGAAAGATCTCTGCCACGAGGGCGCTATATGGGTTCCGTATATAAAGAACAGCGCCCTCAAACGACGTGACGTGAGAGGTAGTGATGAGGTGCGTCTTAACGCAAACAGTTTGCTTGGTTCGGTAGTCGATGTTACCTCCGGGAAAAGCTAAATTTGAAAATAGAAAAAGGTGATTTTTAGACGAATTTGAAATCATCTTTCTGGTCGAGGCTATCGGTGCTCAGCCAGCAGCCAATGCATGGCATCAGGCACCATTTTCTCCTCTTTCTCTGTGGCCCTGGTTCGAATCCCGTCCGCGTCAGTACATGTGGATTGGGTTTCTAGTCCCTGCTTGATTCTGTGGGTTCCCTTGCATGTACATGCGATAGGGGTTTTCCTCACACCTCTACAACTGAGCATTTCTTCATTGTTTCTCTTCACGGGTTAACTCCCACAGTAACAGAATGAATAAATTATAATACATGTAATGACAGTTTTGGCAACGAAGGCCCGATTTCCTGGATGTCAGCTTCCTCCTATACACACTGTCTTTTGTGGTGGCCTCAATTTAAAATGTTATGCCGTTTTGAGATTACCCACAATCCACCTTACTCTTGTTAGAGATGGCCATTAGTTTCTCGTGTTTCCAGTAGACGCTACCGGTCCGGAACCCTGTCCCCTGCTCGATCAGCTGACGTGTCCACGTGTTACCAGAGCGAGGGTAACTGGCTAAAGCAATCAGTGGCATGCTGCCCACTGGTTTCAACTCGACTTGGGAACATCTGGAATCTTCGAAAAAAATAATATTCATAATTAGCAAGAAAATCAAAACTACTGCACACTTAACGACCTGTGCCGCCCAATGCACGACAAAGAAATTGCCGCGACAAATAAAAGCTTCCTTATTGGATCATCGGCATGCTTGGTTTCAACAGAGGGCGCTTTACATGTAAACAAATGCACGTGGTTTATAGACGCGATTTCATTGGTCAAAAAAGTTAAACATGGCGACGCGAACTGGACCATCGCAGCAGCACGTAGTTGGCCAATGAGGATGGCCAATGAGGCAGGCCAATGGAGCTGAAATAAAAATGGCGAACGCTATCTATAGTGCGGCAAGCGTGCTGCGAGCGTGCTTCCAGCGACTTACGTTAAATCAAAATAGGTCATTATAAAGTGTTTATGGTCTACAGGCTGGGAAAAGTTGTACTTTTGGCAGTAATTGACACATATAAATACAGAACATTTACCGGGAACTGAGGTTCGGTACAGAGACATGTATTCCACGCCCCCACAATGGTATTTGGTCTCTCCATGGCACGGCATGTCGCATAGGGCGCTGTCCACATAGTTCAACAAGGCGGATTGTCCTTTGACATCGCTGCAGAAACACTCTTTACCACGGCTGAGGGCGGCGTAGGTGAGACCCTGCGGAAGACATGCAATATACAGTGCACGGGCGGCCATGACGGGAGGCAGTCACGTTAGAGGCGTTCGAGATGCTTACACCGTGTAACACGGGGTTTACACCAGGGGAAGCCTCCAGAAGATGCAAAACAAACGACACGGGTTTCGCATTGAATTATGGAAACACAGTTTACAGGTTGTTTTAGGCGGGGCTTTCATAAACACCGACATCATTTGACTCACGAGACACGAGGAAAAATTAACCCGGCGCCCTGCGAAATTTGTTTTCCAAATGGTACCGTAACAAACTTGGTCAATGCCCACAGAAATCTACTGCATGATTAAGCAAAATGTATTTACAGCCCTATTCCCTCCTATTTTGTGTCATAAATCACGTCGCGATTCCAAACTGTCCGCCATGTTTTACTACTCGCGGTTACTAGGTGACGTCATTACACCAAGCCTTACACCACAGACCCTGCCGCGAGCTCGGGCAGTGGTGGCTGCCACCGGGGCAGACTCGTGTGATGGCTAAAAAAACGCTCCGGTGTAAGTTGGTGTTACACGGTGTAAGCATCTTAAAGTCGAACGACCGTGCGTCATTCGCAAGTAGGCACTTTGTGTATCTATTATCACATGATTTAAATGTGAAAACTTGCCCCTGTCATGGCCGAATGTGCAAGGGTCTAGTACTTTAAAATGTTTCTCTCCTCTCGGCGCCACAAATTACTTAATAATACACATGTATAAATGATGCCGGTTAAAACAAGTCGTCATGCACGTCCAAGACGCAAACCTGGGACACCAGAAGTGAAAAGCAGGGTAAGAACCACCACACCAACCCGACCGCCCAGAGGTTGCACCGGCAGGGCTGAGGCTATAAGCCAGGCACTCCGTGCTTTCCCATCACAGCCCGTGTACGAACCCGTCATGGTTATGGAAGGAATGTACCCAATTGATGTACATCGTGTACGTGCAGGTGCAATCACATCCACATTCGGGCCCTTGCAGCTGTGAACTGTGCGATCCGCATTCGGGTCATGCATGGATCGCTGCCTGGCTTTAGTTATAGCCTCTCCCGCACTGGCAGACTGGGGTGGCTATGTATAGGCCCTGCTTACAATTGGATTTAGACAAGTGAACATATATCCATAGCCTATATCCTATAGCACCTGGTACTAGACAGACAAGCCAAAATGTTTGACTAGCCTTTGGCACATCCCGTATCCCGCATCCTTATATTTGCACTCAATCTATAGAGGGTAAGTTTTCATATTTAAATGTGACAATCCACAGATCGAGTGCCTACCCGTATATGACGCACCGTGACAATGTGGCTGCACCCCTGCCATGGCCGCCTGTGCAAAGGGTCTATATAGAGTTCCACCTCTGCATGAACAAACATAAATACGTACCCGAGAGATGCAGTTCCTAAGACAGCGAGTGATGGTCATGTTAGCCGATTTCGCCACCAGAATATCCGTTATGACCTCTGACATCGACGCGCTGTCCTTCGGCCTCGGCACGCAAGCGCGGTACACACCCGGACTGTCGATATCTGACCACGTCATCCATGTTTGATTTAGAGCTGCAAAAAGGAAAGAAAAGTCTCGAGTGCGTCTCCGTGACTAGACCATGTAGCAGGTTGGTACTTGGGGAAAATGGATGCACAAACGGTACCAGCGTCACATTGCGGGGGAGAGGGACGGGGAGGAGGAGGGGGAGGAGGAGGGAGAGGAGAGGCAAGATGGTTGAGAGGGGGAGTGGACGTGGGAGGACAAATGAAATTTAGGCCTACATTTCGTTACACTTGAACCACTGCGTACTGACATGTTCAAAAGGATGGATGACAGGGAGAAAATTGTCGGGTCATAGAACGAACACCAACTGCATGGCTTGAAACTTCAAATATGTGTGCTTGGAGGAAAACTGCTGACTAAATGCATGTAGTTAGTATATTAGGGATACATGTACACGTAAGTTGAGACATTGGAAGCACATGACAGTGTTTGAGGAAAACAATAACAGTAGGCCGCTGAGCACCGGGGAAACAATTGATAGGTGCATTAGTCAGTTTCTTCCTCCATGGTCAGAATCAGCATTTTATAATAATCTAATACACTGTAGTTATGCCTTATATTGGTAAAACGTGAGGTCTATGCATGGTGGAAATCAACTTGTGTATGGGTTTACGGTAGCACCATGTGAATCTCTTTTGTATATGTGGTTCTGAAAAGAACCGGCGAGTGTGAACTCAACGTTTCGAACAGTGTGCTCTGTTCGTCTTCAGGAGTAATGCCGGACTCGTGATGATGCAGGGTTAGAAGTACTGGTTGAGGGCATTATGTGTACAATGTGTGTACTGAGTTCACAGTCACCGGTTCTTTTCATAACCACACACAAGAGAGATTCACATGGTGCTACCGTAAACCCATACACAGGCCTTATATTGTTTGCAAATCCGTTCGACTAGAGGTCCATCATATATGCATTTGATCATTAGCCTAATTCAAAGTTCAGGCGTCCTGAAACAAAGTGCACTGCCCGTGCACGGAAACATACACATGTACACGCACCTGATACAAACTGTGGCTGCTGGTCCGAAATATGCCTGTCAGCCGCCGGGTGAGTAGAAATTCGATTTAAATGTTGCACTGGTTGAAACACCATCACATTGTCAATCTTCAGATGATCTTCCTCGTCCCTGATTTTACGTAACTGTCTTGCGAACAGATACCCGAGGACACACAGTACGAGGAGGAAAAGGGCTTTCCCTGTGTAGGACCGTGAACGGCGAGCCATTCTTTCCGGTCAGTCAGTTTGGCATCAGATGGGTACACGACACGGCCCGATACGATCCATTTTGGTTTACGTGCATGTTCATCTAATATAATTATCAAAAGATCAGTTGTCTCGCGCTGGTCTAAAGTCCAACTTCCAAGTTCGTTAATATTTGTTCGAGGCTTGAAAAGTTGAAATGACAAAGAGCCGAAGTGACACGATCAACAGTTATGCGGGCGGTATACGTAGCCCATCCTGAGATCTCAGGGAATTTCCACTCTGCAAAGCGACGTGACAATACCCTGAGGAAATACACGCAAATCTGTGGAGCGAGCCGGCTGTTGTCTTGAGCCAACTCACGCCCGAGTCATTTTGATGTAATTTAATCAATTCGGTCATGTTATGCCGAAAAGAAACCATTTCTATACTTTCCAGAAATTGTATTGGGTTCCGTTCCTTATGACTGTCCCATTCCTACCAAACTTTCAAACGGCGAACCTTATTTACTCCGCAGTTTTTCAAATTAATAACAGGGATGCATGCTGACAAATGTAATGGAACGGATTCCCCAAAATGCTTTAAATAGCAGCCAATCGCCGACGCGGACAACGGCCAGCATTACCGAGTACATGATGTATCACATGCGTGCACGGTGTTTACAATCTGCGCGCGTGACATTTGAATGCACTGCAAGCGTCCTGATTGGTCCAGCAGAGGCGACAGGATTTCTGTCGCTAGTCCCACCGCCAAATGGGGCCTTTTTCAACAGGGCCACTGTACGCAGGAGTTGGGGAGTGCGTTAAAGGGGCACTGTTGTAAGAGGATGTACGTAGCCACGTAGGTTGATCAAGTTTGTGAGAGCCGGACGGAGATGCGGTTCTTGGTTTTTGTTTTAACCATGCACTATTTTGTGTCAAGTGATGGAAAACAAGGCATTTAAATGGCGCTGACGATGGTGCAGTTCCGTTTCCTGTTGCTGCGTTTCATGTTGGGGCAAAAACAAAATGAAATATCTGCGTACACATAGGCATACTGCGAATACAGGTCAACTCGTACGCGAGCCAACTCGTACACGTGCCAACTCGTACGCAAGTTGGTCAAGTCGTACACGCGCCAACTCGTACACGCACCAACTCGTACGCGCGCCAACTCGTACGCGCGCCAACTCGTACGCGCGCCAACTCGTACTCATCGTTATTTTAACGGAATCATTTTAACGGGATATCATTTTAACGGGAGTTGGCACGCGTACGAGTTGGTCGGCGTACGAGTTGGTCGGCGTACGAGTTGGTCGGCGTACGAGTTGGCACGCGTACAAGTTGGTTGCGTACGAGTTGGCACGCGTACGAGTTGACCAGCTTCGGTTTAAGATGCCGCGCCATTGCATTACGTCATCACACGCCGTTTCATATGTATCGTTATCGCACAAAAGAAAGCACCGAGATCCTCGTTTTTGATAGCAATTTGAAATTTCTCGATACGTGGAGTACCACGGCCTTGTTTAACAATATCATACACTATACGGACAGAGTGGCGTACCCTACCTCAGCGGCTCTTACGGAGGCGATCTCTCACTTAGAGTGAAATTATTGCTTGTTTTTGTTTTAAGAAAAGAAGACGACTTATCATGCACATTGAATGAGACGTCTCACAATTTATAGACCAGGAGGCCATGACAGTCACCGGGTGCCATACACGATCGAGTAGGCACATCGTATCTCTAATGCCAAATGTTCACAGATTTACACATAACTTACACTTATATAAACATGATGACGGTAGAAAACTTCCCCTGAAATGGTTTTGTCTGAAGTGCTATAGTAAAACAATTAACTTCGCCCAAATACCACTTCGCCTAAAAAAAACTTCGTGTGCAGGCCGTGGTTCAAGTGGTTCGGGTGCGAAGTGGTTTGGGGGCGAAGTGGTAACGACACATTTTTGACTGTTTTCTCAGAAGTTAGATAGACGAAGTACGGAGCTGACTTTTACTCAAGTTGGTTTTAATCATGCATATCTTTAATCACACAGGGGGTGAAACTATTTGTAACGGTTTACCAATAATGTATTGTTGTTCATCTGATGCGGCCGTTTATTATATAAAACACTTTGATGTGTCTTTCAACAAACACCACCACGCTGGTGAAAAACACAGGGCACAGTGTCAAAACAACACAGTGAACCCGGCATCGACACACGCGGCTGGGTTCGCCTCGACCCGGCCGTGCCACCGTGCATTAGTAGAATGTCCGCAGGTCCTTCCCGCAGGGGGTACACGAATTATGATTAAACTATCTTCACTTGATACGCACACGGGCAGTAGGGGGTTTGCATGCTGCGCAGACACGCTATGCTATATGTTGTACGCCATGCCTCACGGAAACATGCGGGAAATAATAAAAGTGCTGCAGTGTACCCATCCTCTTGCAACAGTGCCCCTTTAACGCACTCCCTAACTACTGCGTACAGTGGCCCTGTTGAAAAAGGCCCCATTTGGCGGTGGGACAAGCGACAGAAATCTTGTCGCCTCTGCTGGACCAATCAGGACGCTTGCAGTGCATTGTAGCACGATTGCAGGCATTCAAATGTAACGCGCGCAGATTGTAAACACCGTGCATGCATGTGATACATGTACTCGGTAATGCTGGCCGTCGGCGATTGGCTGCTATTTAAAGCATACTGGGGAATCCGTTCCATTACATTCGTCAGCATGCATCCCTGTTATTAATGTGAACAACTGCGGAGTAAATAAGGTTCGTCGTTTGAAAATTTGGTAGGAATGGGACAGTCATAAGGAACGGAACTCAATACAATTTCTTTTCGGCATAACATGACCGAATTGATTAAATTACATCAAAATGACTCGGGCGTGAGTTGGCTCAAGACAACAGCCGGCTCGCTCCACAGATTTGCGTGTATTTCCTCAGGGTATTGTTACATCGCTTCGCATAGTAGAAATTCCCTGAGATCTCAGGATGCAGTGTACCGTGGAGGAAAGAAAACACCAAGCCGATTAGACATGAATGTTGAATTTTGGTCGTTATATTGTAAACCTCATTTGAATTATTTGCTTTAAAATGCATGTACTTATACGGGGAAAAAACCTGGTTGGCCCATCGACACGCTTCCGTATTTTGTTTCTATGAAAGGCTCACAAACTAAACTATGATGCCCCCTTATACTGGCCAATATTTAATAACTTTCAGATATGAGCAGATCATGGAGCTATATATAAGAACTAGAGTGCGCACTTATCACGTGACCCCGTGCCTGTGCGCGGTACCCGGGCGTGCCGCCCTGGGACCGCGTCCGCCATTTTGTTAGTGGTCAAAATGATTGATAAATACCCGGATGTATCCACTGCAGTCAACGGCGCGGCAGCTATAAATGGGCTTTTAAATGATTTATTGGCTGTTTAACGCCAGTCATGAGTGAGCTTTTTCTATTGTACCTAGGCAGGTATAAGTAACGTACACCTCTGCCACTAATTATGACATAATAATGTCACAAAAAGTGCGAATTTTGTTAGAAACGTGATTTTAGAAATGAAAAAAATACAGTTTTCTCTTGAAAACGCTAGGTTATGCTATGTACTTAATGCATGGTGAACGGTAGAACGGTAGTTTTTCCCTTAGGCAGTCGGTTTCACCGGGAAATCCTGCACCTTACAGTCGCGCTGAACTAAATTATCCCAGAAATTTGAATTAAGTTCGACGTATGAAACAATTTGGAGCGACTTGGTTCGCCAGAAGTCGAAAGATCGAACGACTGAACAGCGACTTGGTTTCAGACGTCGATCTTAAGTGTGCGCGCGGCTCGCATACCGACGCCTGTCTGAAACAAAATTTTAATCGGAACGATCGTGCGCCTGTATGAAACGGGTGTTACTTTCCCCCAAGTTAATGGCTGAGGTACTAGTATACCCGAATGCTCTACCTACACACGCAAAAAGCAGTGGGGGACGTAGCAGGAAAGAACTAGGAAGTTGATCGTGGCTTCAGACCTTGTGTGCAAAATAGATGAGGCAGGCTGAAAAAAAATCCAGTGTTTCCTCACAAAATCTTAAACTTTCCCACTCCAAATTTCGAGTTTTTCCATCAAATCTGCACATTCTAATGCTAGATAAGTCATTAAAAAAAATTATGATCAACTCCCCAAATCTTGTACAGTACCCGGGCGACGATTTTGAATGTTGTTTGGCCCATGGGGAAAGAAAAGTGTTTGGCCTAACTAAAGTTTCAATCTTTTAAAGTAAAATATAAACATGGGACAATGATCCGACAGTCAGGATGATTGTAGTTAGCAACCACATCTTTCTGCACCCCTATCGCTGAAAGCATAATCTTAAAATAAAATTAAAGCTGAAAATACGCATGTCGTCAATACATTAGCACGTACTTTTTGCCCACTAACAAAATGGCGTCCACGCACCCTTGAGGGCACGGGGTCACGTGATAAGTGCTCACTCTAGTTCCTATATATAGCTCTGTGGAGCAGATCAATTATTTGTCGCCGTTGAGGGCGCCATTAGCCCTGAACGGACAGTGCAGTGAGTAAGAAAGTAATGTACTATAATGTGCATGTGTTTAGTTCTGATCCTGGATTTCATAGATTTGAATAACTTAGTGGACACTTCTTGTGTGTCAAGGAACGCTTTTTTTTATATACAAGACAAGCCACGGCCGCACACAAAGAATACCCTTATAAGGCACCATTTTCAAATATGGCGCCCACTCATGCAGCCCATGCATGCATAGGAGATGGTCTTTTGTTACAATTCAGGTGGTAGGAGTTCTTCGAAATTGCGGCTAAAATAATCTGTTCGAAGTGGTGTAGCTGGTACCACTTGTACGTTGTATGTTTTCCAGCCGCAGCCAAGTAGGCCTACACTGCTCAACGGTTCGAGGAATATCTGTATTTTTTTATTATTAATTTGTCAGAAATATAATGTCAATTTTAATATAGACCGTGTAAGTTGACCACGAGAGCGTGCGGGATTCCGCGAGACTCGTCGACTTCCGGGGACCTCGTAACACAGGCAGCGACCATTTTCACACCACGTCAAAATTAGCAGTTTCTCCTACAGGGTGTCCACTGTAAACAATCTTAAAATTCCATTTATCACCTGTGCAAAAGGTTAATTAAGCAAAAAGTACATAACATTTTAATCTGACCTTATAATTTCCGCCTCTGGGATAAACTGGTAACCCTACACGCCGTAGAAAAACCACATATAGCCATGACAGCGCGTCGCTGGTAGTCTGCAAGTGGCGCGAATATTTTGGCGCCGTTTGTTATACTTAAACCGTTCAACAATGGAAGCACAATATGTGAAACCATGCATGTCCTCAGGCTCAAGGAACAAAGAAACTGCCCCACGAAATGGCGGCTATTGGATACGGTCTATTCTAATATTAAGCAAATGGCCAAAGTATTGCATCCACAACAACTCGATTTGCTCCCCCAAAAAGTGTTTGTCGCCACCTGAAATTGCGTCCATTTCATCATTTGCTGAACAGATGAATAATTATACCGATTTAGAATATCTCGACTGAATAGTTTCTTGGCAAAGGAGTTAATCCTTCTTTTCGAAGTGTTGCATTCACATGTCGTATGTAGTCATCAATCAGCGACCGAACGTCAGAGGGAAAAGGGTTAAAGGTCAAATACGCGCGCGTCTTCCTGCCGTGGTTGCCAAGGTCAACACCGGTCGCCCGGGAAGACGGGTGCTCCTGGACTGCGCATAGTATACGCTCCCTCTGCACGGGGACGTTCAGGAACCGCACTATCTTTATTAGTTCTTTGTGGGTGTTTTCTCGTAGATTCTCGTAGTGCGTCACGTGAATTCGTCGTGACTTGGTGATCCATTGCACCACCATGTTGCACCAATTTCTGGCTTGAATCAGGGAAAATCGGCTCCATTCTGTGCGAAGAAACGCAACGTAACATAAGGAAACAAACATTGTTTAAATTACCTCCTATAGCCTAGCTTAAATAATCCAAGAACGTAATCATGCTCCATTTTCACAATTCTGGCTTTAACTTGTAGCATACAATGTGTATTCAACATTTCCAAGTGATGTGACGTCAGAGTTATAGTCGGTGCACTCAACATTGCCGTGCAAAACACGCTTCCGAGACGACAGGTCGCCAAACTATCGACGTCATGGGCATGTTCTTGCAAAGTCAAGCAACCTGACATCTCCCAGCATGCAGCGCGCAGCTGAGTTTGGTTGTCTGACCATTTGAGCATACACTGACGATAACATTTTTAAGGGGAGTTCACACTATCGCGGAAAAATCACACTGATCCATTGGTTTGTACACAAACTGGTTTGCCGCTTGTGCGCGGCCTATCGCGACGCGCAAAACGTTTTGAGCTGGGTCAAAGTTCAAATTTGTTGAACTTTGACCGCGGTGCGCTGACCTTTCCAAGCCAATGAGGTATCAGAGAAGCCACAAGCTACCAGAGTGGAATTTTTGTGATTTTTCCGCGATAGTGTGTATCCGCCTAACTCTGACCTCGGCAGCCCCCAAAGGATCTTGATTTTTCAATTATTTTTTATATAAGTTACATGCGACAAATTAAAGCCAAAATGTTAAACAAAAAAATAGCTGATGTACCGTACCTGGAGAAGCAAAATATTTCACGGTCTGTTGGACAGACTTGTGGCGCTCCATCATCTGTTGACGAAAGATCTCTGCCACGAGGGCGCTATATGGGTTCCGTATAAGAAGAACAGCGCCCTCAAACGACGTGACGTGAGAGGTAGTGATGAGGTGCGTCTTAACGCAAACAGTTTGCTTGGTTCGGTAGTCGATGTTACCTCCGGGAAAAGCTAAATTTGAAAATGGAAAAAGGTAATTTTTAGACGAATTTGAAATCATCTTTCTGGTCGAGGCTATCGGTGCTCAGCCAGTAGCCAATGCATGGCATCAGGCACCATTTTCTCCCCTTTCTTTGTGGCCCTGGTTCGAATCCCGTCCGCGTCCGTACATGTGGATTGGGTTTCTAGTCCCTGCTTGATCCTGTGGGTTCCCTTGCATATACATGCGATAGGGGTTTTCCTCACACCTCTACAACTGAGCATTTCTTCATTGTTTCTCTTCACGGGTTAACTCCCACAGTAACAGAATGAATAAATTATAATACATGTAATGACAGTTTTGGCAACGAAGGCCCGATTTCCTGGATGTCAGCTTCCTCCTACACACTGTCTTTTGTGGTGGCCTCAATTTAAAATGTTATGCCGTTTTGAGATTACCCACAATCCACCTTACTCTTGTTAGAGATGGCCATTAGCTTCTCGTGTTCCCAGTAGACGCTACCGGTCCGGAGCCCTGTCCCCTGCTCGATCAGCTGACGTGTCCACGTGTTACCAGAGCGAGGGTAACTGGCTAAAGCAATCAGTGGCATGCTGCCCACTGGTTTCAACTCGACTTGGAAACATCTGGAATCTTCGAAAAAAATAATATTCATAATTAGCAAGAAAAACAAAACTACTGCACACTTAACGACCTGTGCCGCCCAATGCACGACAAAGAAATTGCCGCGACAAATAAAAGCTTCCTTATTGGATCATCGGCATGCTTGGTTTCAACAGAGGGCGCTTTACATGTAAACAAATGACACGTGGTTTATAGACGCGATTTCATTGGTCAAAAAAGTTAAACATGGCGACGCGAACTGGACCATCGCAGCAGCACGTAGTTGGCCAATGAGGATGGCCAATGAGGCAGGCCAATGGAGCTGAAATAATTATACAAAATGGCGAACGCTATCTAGTGCGGCAAGCGTGCTGCGAGCGTGCTTCCAGCGACTTACGTTAAATCAAAATAGGTCAATTAAAGTGTTTATGGTCTACAGGCTTGGAGGTACAGAAAGTTGTACTTTTGGCAGTAATTGACACATAAATACAGAATATTTACCGGGAACTGAGGTTCGGTACAGAGACATGTATTCCACGCCCCCACAATGGTATTTGGTCTCTCCATGGCACGGCATGTCGCATAGGGCGCTGTCCACATAGTTCAACAAGGCGGATTGTCCTTTGACATCGCTGCAGAAACACTCTTTACCACGGCTGAGGGCGGCGTAGGTGAGACCCTGCGGAAGACATGCAATATACAGTGCACGGGCGGCCATGACGGGAGGCAGTCACGTTTGGGGCGTTCAAGATGCTTACACCGTGTAACACGGGGTTTACACCAGGGGAAGCCTCCAGAAGATGCAAAACAAACGACACGGGTTTCGCATTGAATTATGGAAACACAGTTTACAGGTTGTTATAGGCGGGGCTTTCATAAACACCGACATCATTTGACTCACGAGACACGAGGAAAAATTAACCCGGCGCCCTGCGAAATTTGTTTTCCAAATGGTACCGTAACAAACTTGGTCAATGCCCACAGAAATCTACTGCATGATTAAGCAAAATGTATTTACAGCCCTATTCCCTCCTATTTTGTGTCATAAATCACTCGTCGCGATTCCAAACTGTCCGCCATGTTTTACTGCTCGCGGTTACTAGGTGACGTCATTACACCAAGCCTTACACCACAGACCCTACCGCGAGCTCGGGCAGTGGTGGCTGCCACCGCGGGGCAGACTCGTGTGATGGCTAAAAAAACGCTCCGGTGTAAGTTGGTGTTACACGGTGTAAGCATCTTGAAGTCGAACGACCGTGCGTCATTCGCAGGTAGGCACTTTGTGTATCTATTATCACATGATTTAAATGTGAAAACTTGCCCCTGTCATGGCCGAATGTGCAAGGGTCACAAATTACTTAATAATACACATGTATAAATGATGCCGGTGAAAACAAGTCGTCATGCACGTTCAAGACGCAAACCTGGGACACCAGAAGTGAAAAGCAGGGTAAGAACCACCACACCAACCCGACCGCCCAGAGGTTGCACTGGCAGACTGGGGTGGCTATATATAGGCCCTGCTTACAATTGGCTTTAGACAAGTGAACAGATAGCCATAGCCTATACATGTCCTATAGCACCTGGTACTAGACAGACAAGCCAAAATGTTTGACTAGCCTTTGGCGCATCCCGCATCCCGCATCCTTATATTTGCACTCAATCTATAGAGGGGAAGTTTTCATATTTAAATGTGACAAACCCGTATATGACGCACCGTGACAATGTGGCTGCACCCCTGCCATGGCCGCCTGTGCAAAGGGTCTATATAGAGTTCCACCTCTGCATGGACAAATATAAATACGTACCCAAGAGATGCAGTTCCTAAGACAGCGAGTGATGGTCATGTTAGCCAGAATATCCGTTATGACCTCTGACATCGACGCGGTGTCCTTCGGCCTCGGCACGCAAGCGCGGTACACACCCGGACTGTCGATATCTGACCACGTCATCCATGTTTGATTTAGAGCTGCAAAAGGGAAAGAAAAGTCTCGAGTGCGTCTCCGTGACTAGACCATGTAGCAGGTTGGTATACTGGGGGAAATGGATGCCAGACGGTACCAGCGGGGGAGGGACGGGGAGGAACAGGGGTTATTAGGGAAGCGGCAAACGAGAGGCAAGATGGTTGAGAGAAGAAGTGGGCGTGGGCGGACAAATTAAATTTAGGCCTACATTTCGTTACACTTCAACCACTGTGTGTATTGACATGTTCAAAAGGATGGATGACGGGGAGAAAATTGTCGGGTCATAGAACGAACACCAACGGGCTTGAAACTTCAAATATGTGTGCTTGGAGGAAAACTGCTGACTAAATGCATGTATAGTATATTGGGGATACATGTACACGTACATGTAGGTTGATACATTGGAAGCACATAATAGTAAATAATAGTAGGCCGCTGAGCATCGGGGAAACAATTGATAGGTGCATTAGTCAGTTTCTTCCTCCATGGTCAGAATCAGCATTTTATAATAATTTAATAGTTATGCCTTAGGCCTATATTGGTAAAACATAGAGGTCTATGCATGGTGGAAATCAACATGTGTATGGGTTTACGGTAGCACCATGTGAATCTCTTCATATATATGTGTGGTTCTGAAAAGAACCGGTGAGTGTGAACTCAACGTTCCGAACAGTGTGCTCTGTTCGTCTTCAGGAGTAATGCCGGACTCGTGATGATGCAGGGTTAGAAGTACTGGTTGAGGGCATTATGTGTACAATGTGTGTACTGAGTTCACAGTCACCGGTTCTTTTCATAACCACACACAAAAGAGATTCACATGGTGCTGCTGTAAACCCATACACAGGCCTTAGATTGTTTGCAAATCCGTTCGACTTAGGGGTCCATCAAATACATGCATTTGATCATTAATTCAAAGTTCGGGCGTCCTGAACTTGTGCACTGCTATGCCCGTGAAACATACACATATGTACACGCACCTGATACAAACTGTGGCGGCTGGTCCGAAACATGCCTGTCAGCCGCCGGGCGAGTAGAAATTCGATTTAAATGTTGCACTCGTTGAATCTTCAGATGATCTTCCTCCCTGATTTTACGTAACTGTCTTGCGAACAGATACCCGAGGACACACAGTACGAGTAGGAAAAAGGCTTTCCCTGTGTAGGACCGCGAACGGCGAGCCATTCTTTCCGGTCAGTCAGTTTGGCATCAGAGTACACGACACGGCCCGATACGATCCATTTTGGTTTACGTGCATGTTCATCTAATATCATTATCAAAAGATCAGCTGTCTCGCGCTGGTCTAAAGTCCAACTTCCAAGTTCGTTAATATTTGTTCGAGGCTTGAAAATTTGAAATGACAAAGAGCCGAAGTGACACGATCAACAGTTATGCGGGCGGTATACGTAGCCCATCCTGAGATCTCAGGGAATTTCCACTCTGCAAAGCGACGTGACAATACCCTGAGGAAATACACGCAAATCTGTGGAGCGAGCCGGCTGTTGTCTTGAGCCAACTCACGCCCGAGTCATTTTGATGTAATTTAATCAATTCGGTCATGTTATGCCGAAAAGAAACAATTTCTATACTTTCCAGTAATTGTATTGGGTTCCGTTCCTTATGACTGTCCCATTCCTACCAAACTTTCAAACGGCGAACCTTATTTACTCCGCAGTTTTTCAAATTAATAACAGGGATGCATGCTGACAAATGTAATGGAACGGATTCCCCAAAATGCCTTAAATAGCAGCCAATCGCCGACGCGGACAACGGCCAGCATTACCGAGTACATGATGTATCACATGCGTGCACGGTGTTTACAATCTGCGCGCGTGGCATTTGAATGCACTGCAAGCGTCCTGATTGGTCCAGCAGAGGCGACAGGATTTCTGTCGCTAGTCCCACCGCCAAATGGGGCCTTTTTCAACAGGGCCACTGTACGCAGGAGTTGGGGAGTGCGTTAAAGGGGCACTGTTGTAAGGGGATGTACGTAGCCACGTAGGTTGATCAAGTTTGTGAGAGCCGGACGGAGATGCGGTTCTTGGTTTTTGTTTTAACCATGCACTATTTTGTGTCAAGTGATGGAAAACAAGGCATTTAAATGGCGCTGACGATGGTGCAGTTCCGTTTCCTGTTGCTGCGTTTCATGTTGGGGCAAAAACAAAATGAAATATCTGCGTACACATAGGCATACTGCGAATACAGGTCAACTCGTACGCGAGCCAACTCGTACACGTGCCAACTCGTACGCAAGTTGGTCAAGTCGTACACGCGCCAACTCGTACGCGCGCCAACTCGTACGCGCGCCAACTCGTACTCATCGTTATTTTAACGGAATCATTTTAACGGGATATCATTTTAACGGGAGTTGGCACGCGTACGAGTTGGTCGGCGTACGAGTTGGTCGGCGTACGAGTTGGCACACGCGTACAAGTTGGTTGCGTACGAGTTGGCACGCGTACGAGTTGACCAGCTTCGGTTTAAGATGCCGCGCCATTGCATTACGTCATCACACGCCGTTTCATATGTATCGTTATCGCACAAAAGAAAGCACCGAGATCCTCGTTTTTGATAGCAATTTGAAATTTCTCGATACGTGGAGTACCACGGCCTTGTTTAACAATATCATACACTACGGACAGAGTGGCGTACCCTACCTCAGCGGCTCTTACGGAGGCGATCTCTCACTTAGAGTGAAATTATTGCTTGTTTTTGTTTTAAGAAAAGAAGACGACTTATCATGCACATTGAATGAGACGTCTCACAATTTATAGACCAGGAGGCCATGACAGTCACCGGGTGCCATACACGATCGAGTAGGCACATCGTATCTCTAATGCCAAATGTTCACAGATTTACACATAACTTACACTTATATAAACAGTGATGACGGTAGAAAACTTCCCCTGAAATGGTTTAGTCTGAAGTGCTATAGTAAAACAATTAACTTCGCCCAAATACCAACTTCGCCTAAAAAAAACTTCGTGTGCAGGCCGTGGTTCAAGTGGTTCGGGTGCGAAGTGGTTTGGGGGCGAAGTGGGTAACGACACATTTTTGACTGTTTTCTCAGAAGTTAGATAGACGAAGTACGGAGCTGACTTTTACTCAAGTTGGTTTTAATCATGCATATCTTTAATCTTACACAGGGGGTGAAACTATTTGTAACGGTTTACCATAATGTATTGTTGTTCATCTGATGCGGCCGTTTATTTATAAAACACTTTGATGTGTCTTTCAACAAACACCACCACGCTGGTGGAAAAAACACAGGGCACAGTGTCAAAACAACACAGTGAACCCGGCATCGACACACGCGGCCTGGGTACGCCTCGACCCGGCCGTGCCACCGTGGCATTAGTAGAATGTCCGCTGGTCCTTCCCGCAGTGGGTACACGAATTATGATTAAACTTTCTTCACTTGATACGCACACGGGCCAGTTAGGGGGTTTGCATGCTGCGCAGACACGCTATGCTATATGTTGTACGCCATGCCTCACGGAAACATGCGGGAAATAATAAAAGTGCTGCAGAGTACCCATCCTCTTGCAACAGTGCCCCCTTTAACGCACTCCCTAACTACTGCGTACAGTGGAGCCCTGTTGAAAAAGCCCCATTTGGCGTGGGACAAGCGACAGAAATCTGTGTCGCCTCTGCTGGACCAATCAGGACGCTTGCAGTGCATTGTAGCACGATTGCCCAACCCGGCCCCCATTCAAAATGTAACGCGCTGCAGATTGTAAACACCGTGCATGCATGTGATACATGTACTCGGTAATGCTGGCCGTCGGCGATTGGCTGCTATTTAAAGCATACTGGGGAATCCGTTCCATTACATTCGGTCAGCATGCATCCCTGTTATTAATGTGAACAACTGCGGAGTAAATAAGGTTCGTCGTTTGAAAATTTGGTAGGGAATGGGACAGTCCATAAGGAACGGAACTCAATACAATTTCTTTTCGGCATAACATGTACCCGAATTGATTAAATTACATCAAAATGACTCGGGCTGTGAGTTGCTCAAGACAACAGCCGGCTCGCTCCACAGATTTTGCGTGTATTGCCTCAGGGATATGTTACATTCGCTTCGCATAGTAGAAAATTCCTGAGATCTCAGGATGCAGTGTACCGTGGAGGAAGAAACACCAAGCCGATTAGACATGAATGTTGAATTTTGGTCGTTATATTGTAAACCTCATTTGAATTATTTGCTTTAAAATGCATGTACTTATACGGGGGAAAAAACTGGTTGGCCCATCGACACGCTTCCGTATTTTGTTTCTATGAAAGGCTCACAAACTAAACTATGATGCCCCCTTATACTGGCCAATATTTGAATAACTTTCAGATATGAGCAGATCATTTATTTGT